>JANRGW010044151.1:0-15469 GCA_024733675.1 Psilopsiagon aymara
ACAGAGCCTTGGGTGGCATGGTTTAGTGGGAGGTGTCCCTGCCCATGGCAGGGGGGTTGGAACTGGATGATCTTAAGATCCTTTCCAACCCGAACTATTCTATGATTCTGTGAAATGTCACCCCAACATGGGAAAATGGGCTTTTCTTCTGCCTTCCCCAAGGAGAGGAGTACCTTCAAAGTACTTAATTACAATAAAAGGGAGATGTCTAAGCTGGTTAATCAGTTTTGACAATTCCTGTTGGTTTTTGTACCTGCATGCCATGTGTTGGGGGAAAAAAATGCTAGTGGAAGAACCTCGCTGGGAAAAGTGAAGGCAGAAATGAGTGACATGAATAAATGAATTTGTTCTGTTGTTTTTCTTCAGAAAAACATGTGAGTTGTTATTGCACCTCAGTTTAAATGCCTGTCTACCTAGTGGGATAACAAGCACCTTGTTTTGCCATGGTGGTGGATTTTACAAGGCTGTTGTTAATGCAGATGGAGAGAGTGGTACTCTGTGTAGTATGTTTAGGAAGCTCCTATGGTGAAGTTTTACAGAAGCAGTGGTCTTGCATTAACTAAGTTCTGAAGTTTAAACCTTCATGCACATTGGCAAAACACTCTCCTTCCCTCACATATTGACAGGATACCTTTATTAGGTCAAGGTCTTTTAAAACGTGAATGAGAGTGAAATGGTAAATCTTCCTGCTGACTGTTCACAATGCCTTTTGTTGGTTTGTATTTTTCTTTTTCTTTTTGAAACCCAAGTAACTAATGAACTGATGATTAAAAAAAAGACAAGTAAGAAAGAAATGTGGCCATCTTATTTCAGCAGTCAGAATTTGTATCTTTGCAAAATGACTAATGGAGGTGCTGTGCAATCTTGAATGTAGCAGGAGAGAAAAAAAAAAGGTATGTTTTGGAGAGGATGATGACTGGGTTAGAGGCATGTGATAAAAATAATTACTGTAATTAGAAACTACACCTTTGAGCAAATATGTTTTTCTTTTTTTTTTGCTCTAATTACAGTGTATGGTTGTAATAAGGGTAAATAGTTTTAACTGTGAAATCTCCAGTTGTGTTCTCAACAGGGTATTTCTCAGCCAGAGCTTGTCTATGCTTATGCAAGTGAAATCTCGCAGACTAAACCCTGAGGTATTACTTTTTGACTTTTATTCTTATTTAAATAAAACCAAATACTTTATCATTTGTGTGGTTTACAAGTGCTTGTATGTATTGAGCATAAATGATGAGGTTTTGGCTGTGGGAGCAGAGGTGTCAGCAGTCAGGTTCCAGCCAGCTCTGCAGCACAGTGCATCTATGCTCAGCCATTCAGGAGCGTGTGGTGCTTCTGTGAAAACATTCATTAGAACTGGCTGTGAACGCCGTGGTACAAAGGAATTTGGCCAGGGCAGCAGCAGGCACCCCACCGCAGTCCCCAAGGGATCCATATGTGCTGTACTCAAAGCTGCTGTTTGGAGGAAGAATTCTGCTTGATTGTTTTTTTTGTTACTCTATGAAAATCACTGATTTTTAGGTGATATTCATATACGAATGATGAATGTATGTCTGCCTCTTCATCTTATACAAAATTAATCCTAATAGGGGTTTTTTTCTGACATTATGCTAATGTCAGAATTGATGTGCACCTAATGCACACCATCACTGCAGACTGAGCCGTATGATTACAAAACAGATTAGAGTGTATTCTTTATTAAAAGCTACTGTCTGTCAGACTGCTCTTAGAATACTGAACAAGTATTAATCTTCAGAATATGATTTTCTTACACAGTATTGATTAGTGGTGAGTCTAGGAGGCAATTATCAGGGGATCTGTATTCATCTCATTTAAGGAAACAAATCAAGTTTGTTTTGCAGCTGCCTTTTCCATGTGTCTCTGTAAAGCAGTGTCAAATACTTCCACAGCAAAGTCAACATCCTTTTTAGTGATGCACATCGGAGGTTTAATTCTAAATGTCTGAGAGAGGGAAAGGAAGAAGGAAAAGAAAAAAAAAGAAATCCTTTAATACTGTACGGAAGTAACACAGTTTCTACCAGCCCATCTGGGTCAGCACTCACTTTCTGCCCCTCCATCTAACCCGAAGTGTGAAAAATTATATGAGACTCGCAGAGCAGAGACTGAGGCTTCTGATCAATGCATTCTGAAGTGGAAGACTTTTGGACGTGACTGCATCCAACAGAGACTTGACTAGAGTCTGTCATGTTTGCAGCTCTGTTATTCCAGACAGAGGTAGTATAAAACCTTAGATAGGTTTGTACTAAGAACAAACGTAGATATATGTTCCTTTCTGTCAGCTTTGCCACAGGGAAAAGTAGCATCTATGGAGAGTGTCAGCCTCTTGCATTGTGTCAAGTGATCTGCTGTTGTATTCTCTGTCTTTTTTTAAGGCCTCTAAGCAAATGTACCATGAAAGAATTGCTAGACACAAACTTTCAGTAAGGGTACTATACCATAGCTTGAATGCATGTCGACCAGGAAAGGATATATGCACAGTTCGACTTGTCAAGAAGGCAGGTTCTTAAATCCAAATGTTTGATCCATATTATAATGTTTGCAAGAGTATTTAACTTATGTAAGAATCTTAACGCTTTCAGTTTAAATACTTCTGTCATCATATCACAGATCTTTATGCAGCAAGAGTGGAATAATGGTCTTTGACAGCCTCAGCTGAAGCTAACACTCACAGATAAATAGCACTTATGTGAGACAGAATCAGATTTTTCTGCACTCTGAGCTATTATTACCTGTGTTCTGGTCTGTGACTTGTGTCACCGATGAGGTGACAGCTGCAGTGACCTATTTATTTTAGCCAGCCTTCATGTTTTTGGTGCCCAACATGGGGCACAAAGGGTTGAGATAACAACAGATCTGACCAGAGTGTGTCTAGTCGTATACCTGGGCAGTGATATCTTGCCACAGTGGCGCAGCTCAGATGGGTTTACCTCTGCGTTGCCAGTTGCTCTGCTTCCACTGATGCAACCACCTCCACAGAGCATTTGCCATAATCCATGAGTCAGTACAAAGTACTGGCCACTTTTCTCTTACAGAAATGTCCAAGGCCAGATGGATGGAGTCCCCTATGGAGAAGCTGCAGAAACTGCTGAAGGAGAGGGTGAATCCAGTCAGTTTGTGAGTTACTTTCACCTCTGCAAACTGACTTGATTCACCCTCTCC
This sequence comes from Psilopsiagon aymara, assembly GCA_024733675.1. NCBI lineage: Eukaryota > Metazoa > Chordata > Aves > Psittaciformes > Psittacidae > Psilopsiagon > Psilopsiagon aymara. The sequence goes on from JANRGW010044151.1 coordinate 3,178, forward strand.
TTCAGCAGTTTCTGCAACTTCTCGTAGGAGACTCCACACAGCTGCGTTCCATCTCTGATGCTTTCCCACAATATGGCAGGACCCATCAGTAAACAAGGCATACTGCTTTTTACTTTCTGACAGTTTATTATATGGTAGGGCCTCTTCAGCACTGCACCAGCTACTGAGAAGTAGAAAAATGACTGCTACTGCTGAACCCAGGGCAGTATCTCATACAGAAGCTGCTTCCCCTATGCCAGAGCACTTCACTGACATGACCAGGCCTGAGGCAGTTCTCTGCTATTAACTGGTATGCTGCAAGAAGGTGAGTACAGCATGGTGCATCTTCAATTGGGACGGGCTGATTTCCATTCAGATGCACTTCCCACTTTTGTGCTGCTCTGCTGAGCTTCATAATAACAACTTTTTAAAATTTTTTTTACATTGCCTAAATAAATTCTTTTAAATATAAAAATTAAAGATCGGGTGATAACCTGAAAAGTAACAAAGACATGCCTGAATACTGCTGATTTCTTCTAATTTACACAGACAACAGTACATTGCTTTTCTAGGGGAAGTCGCCCCACTAGGAAAACTCCAAACTCAGAGCTAGTTCAACATACTTGAGTAACTCCTGCCTAATTTATGAAATGAGCAAGATTAAACAGAGATAGTTCCTAAGAATATACATTTTCTATTTACTAAAGTTAATTTAGCCTGAGGGAAATAGGATGTAGACAGAAAATAAGCTTTATGTATAATCAGAGGCTCAGTACCTGGCTGTAGAGTCCTCCTCTGCCTATCAGGACTCCCATGTCTTTACAGTCCTCCAAGATCTGACTGACTTCTTCAGCTGGAAGAGGGTGGCGACTGTCCTAAGGAAAGCAAACGTTAAACTTCATAGACTTCACTTTCATAATCTAAATTAGTTCTATGAAAAAGAGGTATATTCCAGTCTTTCCTATAAACCTCACCCAATCTCTGGCTGTAAAGGTTAGCCAACATAATTTATCTGCTTTCTAAGACAAGTTTATGCAATTAAGGCACACAAGTCATTGTTTACTCAAAACTTGTGAAATACTTGAAATGCTGGAATGTTCTGGCTCATTTTTAGCCAGAGCAATGTTTTCTCCCTTCATTAGCTGTTTCTGAATAGACAATCTTTCTATTCTTTCAACTGGAATAAAATGTGAAAAATCTTTCAATGGCATTGTAAATTGAAAGGAATAAATCAAGTCACTAACCTTATCTGTCACCATTTCTACTCCAATCATAAGTCCCCTGCCACGGACATCACCAATAATCTTGAATTTGTCCCGCAGTTTAGCCAACTCCAGCAGCATGTATGTTCCCACATCCTCACTGTTCTTCTGTAGGCCATCTTCTTCAATAGCCTGGTTAAAATGACATACTGTGACAGTGTTGCAGGAAAATCTTTTAATGAAGTCTGTTAATCCCCATTTAGCTTGATGACACATTGTTTATCTCACTTCTTTGCAGATTGTGTTCCTTCACTACTACAGTCCTTACATTTATCTTTTCTTACAACCATCTAATGTCACTGGAGTTCAATTTAACATAGTATTTTGTTGCTGCTGTGGTGTTTTTTGCATTTCACGTATTGCTCCATAAACATCATCATAGAATCATAGAATAGTTTGGGTTGAAGGGACCTTAAAGCTCATCCAGATCCAACCACCCTGCCACAGGCAGGGACACCTTCCACTAGACCAGGCTGCTCCAAGCCCCATCTAATCTGGCCTTGAACACTGACAGGGATGAAGTGGCCACAGCTTCTCTGGGCAACCTGTGCCCCTCCAGCTTTCTTGTTGGCCCCTATTGGGTACTGGAAGGCTGCTGTAAGGTCTCCTCTAAACATAATCCAGTGATTCATGCTCACATGAAGTCATAACTGAAAAATACCTGAAGCAGATTATTTTCAAAATCTTACCAGAAACATTTTCATTCTTTCTCAGTATCATAAGAAGAAAATAATTTGACAAGGCATACCTGTATTTACTGGGCAGCAATTTAGGGAGCAACTTGAGCATTAAAATTAGATTCACCAACACCATGCTTTTCAATCACCATCTTTTGTTTTTTCCTCTGCTCTCTGACATGCAGCCAGCTACCAGCCCTGACACACACAAACTGTTTTATGAACTTAATATTTGCATTAAGAAAACTCACATTAAAACCAAAAGCAACCAAAAAATACAATTACAGAAGTTAAAGTGGGTGTTTTTCTTTTTCTTCCTTTTTTCGAAATTTCCTCTCAACTCCATTTTATTCTTCCTGACTCCTACAACCTCCTTGGATTTATTTCAGGTCCAGGCTCCAGTTACTTTATAGGCAAAAAAGACCCCAAACATGGTTTTATATGTTTTACCCCAAAACATGGGTGCACTTGTAAACTGGTTTTTCAAAATCTTGTTATTTATATGATTAACCACCTTATAAAATAGCTTAAGAGATCCCTAAATTATTCAGGGAAGTAATGTGAATAGAAACAGTATCTGCTGTAATGAAGTGGTATTCGAGGACAAATGGTCTGCACATGACAAAAACAAACTGAATAGCAATGTACTGCCCACTGCCTGATTTTCTCCTGGATGATAACTGAAATATGTTGCAGTTTTGTTCTATTGTCTTTTTAATGAGGGATTATTTTTTTTTTCTTCAGAAGGAATTCTGACTTCAAATATTTTTAACTATTTGGACATTATGGCTTTTTAGGCATAAAGTAAAAGCTGTGGAGTTGAAAAAAATTTTGCTTAGCATGTGTGCCAGAGAATACATTTGGTTTAGCTGATAATTCGTGTAATCCTATCAAAGAGTTGACTAAGGTTTTGAGAAGGCACTTTTCTACATGTGTATTAACAAAGTAAAGAATATAAAGGAGACAAAGAAAGGCAATTCTGAAAACAGTAAGAGGGCTTCTATTCTTTTTAGAGGGATGAAAATCTTGCAGTGGAATTAATCAGGAATTTTTCCTATACATAGGGTGTATTAACCATGTATGCATAATACATGCATATGTTTATGCACTTTACACAGTAATTTAAAAAGATGCCCACATATAACTTTATAGTAAGAATAAATGTAAATATTTTTCATCTTTTGCCACAAGATAAAGTAGCAATACATAGTATATATTAAACATATATAGTGAAATATATAAATTTATACAATGTTCTGCCTACATCAAGAACTGCAGCTCCAACTGCGCAGGCCAAAGGGTTTCCTCCAAATGTATTAACATGAAGGTTTTGAGCCAAAGAACTTGCAATCTCTAAAAGAAAACAATATTGATTACTCGTACAGTTGCCTCATGTCTGGCACCAGTACTTACGTGCTTTAACTGCTACATTTGCTGTGCTTGAAGCCTGATTCTACTGGAGACAACACAACACAAAGATTTTATTTTTTTCTTGCAAGTAGTTTGTGCAAAAATATAACTATTCCCAAAACCTATAGTGTCTAGCAGATGGTAAAACCAGACTTCTTTTTAAAAAAGTCACACTTCTAACATGGTGTCAGTTTTCCCTGAAAACTGACGTCTACAAACCTCTCTTACTAGATTCAGCTTGTCATTTGTATGAACGAAGCAGCTAGCCTCATAAACTCGCAGAATGTTGATTACTAATACTGTGAATTCAACGAGGATTTCAAGTATTTACCAGCTATACCAGCTGGATAACTCACAAGGTCATCCCTGCCACAGTTATACAACTCACCCCATTTAGACAAAGCTTTGCACCCGTATAGCACAGTACTTGGTAAAAAGATGCAAACAACAAGAATCCAATTCATCTGTCAGTTGACTGAGACAAAGATTACTCACAGAGCTCAGCTGTTTGACACATATGTATCCAAGAAGGTAAATATTGTAAACTATATTCTGTAATTGCTCTATTTTAAATCTTAGCTGAATAGAACTCTTGCACCTTTTGTTGTAACAACAGCTGCCATTGGAAAGCCATTACCAATTCCTTTTGCCAAAGTAACAATGTCAGGGACTACACCATGTGTCTGAAATCCCCAGAAATGGCTGCCTGTCCGTCCAAATCCTGTCTGTACCTTTCAAAAGAAAAATACACAGAAATCCCCATCACTTTCTTGCATTTTATAATACATTTTGGTTTTCTTGTCTTTCTACTGTCACTGATTTACATTAAACTGCAACTGTATCTGGAGTCAACTTGCATTAGGATCCTTATTCAGATGGCTTTGCACAAAAATACTATTTACTGTTACTGTAATTGTGTTTTTCTTTTGCATATGGAAGAGATAACACATCACCATGCCTTAGGCACCTTAGGCATGGTGAGATGCATAAATAAGCAGTTTCTATTTCAAAATTGAGAGGAAATGCAGTTGCTTATCACATTTCAAAAGCAACCCCACGGTTGCTGATTTCTACTACTGCAATGTTTGAGGTAGATACCACCATCACTTTGAAGCGCTTGCTACTATTTCAAAATAGCTTTAGCTAAGCAAATTCCATTTGTTAATTCCAATTTTCAATTCCAGATTCAAAAATATATTTGCAGGGGTACGCCAATCAATTCCCTTCTAGAGTTTATGTATGCCAACAATGCTCATAAGAGGAAGTGGCAAGCCTCACACCACGTATTTGTGGAAATTTGCAGTTCCCAAAAGGTAAGGATTGAAGTCTGTGTCTCAAGTCAGAATACCACTTAGCAGAATAAAGGTAGTAAAATCTGGAACTCCTATGCTTGGAAAGATGCACTGTGTTAAATTTAAGCTATGAAGTGTATATCATTTCATTCAGATTATTTCCAAGCTTCCAGTTGTATTCTTTTAAGACAACTTTCAGAGGTACCCCAAACTCTAGAGCCGCTATGTAAAAAAAAGGTAACTCACTTCATCCGAAATACAGACACCCTGTCTTTCCCGTACTAGCTGATAAGCTTCCTTTAAAAAACCTCTTGGGTACTGAACAGCTCCATTAACACCCTGCCAAGACAAAAAAAGAAAATGTCTTCAGGAACAGACAAATAAACTGGAGTTCCACTGTGTGACTATCCTACAATAACGAAAAATACGCACATTCCTCAGGTAATAACAAGACTCGTTTCAAGCTTCTGGCTTCAGCAGAGGAACTGCTTCAGAAAAGTTCCTGCCCAGGTCACTCATTTTCATTCCACAGGATAGTCTGCTGTTCTGTCAGTTGTGCTGGTATAAATGTTCATGAGGCCATACTGTAACCCGGATCATTCTAAGAAATAGCTAATTAAAGATAAGCTGCCAAAACAAGTATCTTAAAAAACTACATTCTGAGAAACTCAAAGACTGCTTTTGATGACGAAGCTAACTACAGAATTCACATCCCTTCTTTGGTTAATTTGTTTAAAACATTGTTTCCTCAATTACTGTTCACCTCGCCAGTCTTTATTCAGATCAGAAATCCCACTCTACACCTGGACTGCAGTGGCTACTTAGACTTAGGTATATAAAGGCTTAGAAGACAGGAAACAAGAGAACAGCTCCAATTTTCTCTGTGATCACAATTCTCATAGTTTTTTTCTTGCTTTTCCTGTTCCCAGGATATATTTTCTATTCTTCCTACTTAAGAACCACAATATACAGCAGTTCTGAAACTAGGGTAAAGCACCAAAAGAATGAACTCCATGGCCACTACTTGCTGGAGAGCTGCTAAAAATACAGTAGACAGCACGGTTGGGAAGAGGTGAAAGTAGGACTTGAAATAAGGTTACAAAACTAGTAAAAAGCAGTATGAAATTTGGAAGAAGGTATTAGACACTAAACAATAGCATGTATCACTATTTAAATGCAGAAAAAAATGTGTATGTTTAATCATGATTCTCTCTTTAACTTCACGAGCAAAGTTCTAGTTCCACTGAAATCAGGAAAAAAGCTGAGATTTTAAGACAGTGCAGCCATTCTTTCAAATATTTAAGGTGCTTAAGGCATTAAAAATAGCAAAAATCAGCAGAAGTCAATGGTTGGGATGTAGCTAAAGTTTGTAAGATTTGAACGTTTAACACTATTTTTGCTATCACAGCTGAGAAACGGCAAACTACTTACTTGAATTGGTTCAGCAATAAATCCAGCTATTGTCTTTGGTACTGAGGTATTCAGAGTATCTTTGAACTGTTCAATGTACTGGTCCTTTGCGTGACATACGCCTGTTCACAGGGGAATAGTTTTAAGTGAATTTACTTTAAATGACACAAAATTAGCTTCAAAACATGAAATTACACATCTAATCACCAAGTATTATCTGACTGCATGTTAAATATCATATCAAAAACACAATAAACGGCTAAACATTAAAGGAGAGAGTCCCCTATTTTCTCTTAAATGATTTATACTCTAAGGAATGACAAAACAGCAAGGCAAAGCTGCCAGATGATGTTACACATTGTACAGGTTAGTAAGTTGTAGGTTAGAGGCAGTGTTTGTGAATTACCTACATAAGAGACGGAATGAGCAGCCACTTTCTCAGGGGTTAATAAACATTGGTGTAAGACATGAGGAATCGTTAAGTTAGTGCAAGTAAAAGGATTCTGGAAAATACAGCTGCACATCTGTCTATACTGAAATAAAGAATAGTACAGCTAATGTTCCCATTCACTAGGGAGGGCAAAGCTAGAAAAAAACCATATTGTTATGTATGCATGTGAATTAAAATACTACAGAGTGCTTGTCGAAACTGTACAAATAATTCACTGTAACTGTTGTTAACAGAAGAGCAGAAGAGCTTTCACTTTGTGCTGTGTGCAGAATGGTTTGCCTCATTGCTTTTTGCCTATCAAGGATATAGGTTGTCCTTGCTGTTCATTCATATTACTCCAAAACAAAAGCTGTAGAGCTGTCAAAACTTCAGAAACAGCTGTTACAGTCAATGCCGGAAAACACCAATCAACACTTCTGTTCCTCCAGATGTGCCAAACTGAGTTCCACAGCTTCCAGAGTTGATCACGACAAATGCTGGAAACAAAGGCTGGGATTTTAAGAACGGATCTTTCTCAGTGGGAAGCAGATGCTTTATGCCCTCTGCAATATTTTCTTTGGTCGCTTTTGCAAATCCTACACAGAGGCCTACCTTCCCAGAGGAGGTAATTATAACCTATTTCCACAGCCCTCTAGTATTCTCTAATCAAAAAGCCAAATTCTTCTTGTCATTGACCAACCTTCAGAACAGGCGCATTTTCGAACAGTTTGCACTGGAGAATCTCTACAATGGCTGCCTCCCCATGGACCACGAAAAACGTCTGGTAACATTGTCTGCCAAGCATAAGAGATAGCTACAGGTTTGACGAGACCTTAAGAGATGTTTTGATCATACTTAGGAATGACTTGTGAAAAAAAACCCACAAACCAAAAAAGTCTGAGTCAAAGGGGATACCTAGCTCAAGCAACTTGTCTGAAAAACACTTGTAGATTAACATTGAACTTCCCCCTCAAGAAATAGTAGAACAGAGACAGTTTTGGAATCAATAAGTTCCAGCAATAGTCAGTCAGTTGATAATTTCCTTTGTTTTGTTCTTTAAGTTTGTCAGCAGTTTTGGTTATCTCAGATTAATAGCAATGTTTTTAGAGCTTCTAGTAGGACTTCAATAATCTGAAGTATGTTAAAGGTCTGCAAAACACAGGGAGGCAGGCAGATCTAGTAAAGTAATTACAGGCTGGAAATTTTGAGCTTCAGCCTTCGAATTGTGTCTGCTGACAAAATACCATGACTTCAGGCAGCTCACTTATTGGGCCAGGTTAGCAGGCTGTTACAAAGGAGCCTTTCTATAGCCAGTGCTGTGGCTGAGCTATCACTCGAACAAAACAGAGTAGCCAATGCCAGCTTCCTATCTGCTCAAGGGCAGGGAGATAACATATTGCCATCCACACCCTCTTGGTATGTTTCTTGTCTTGTTGTTAGGAGGGACATCACAGGGCTTTTTTTTTTTTCTTCATTCCAGGGGATGATCTGCTTCAGACTAGCTGAAAGCAGCTTTGCACAGATTTGCCAAAACCAACTTCTGAAACAGGCTTCAGAGCATTAATTTGCACCTTACCATGTAAGCACCAAACGTGACTAAAGAACTGTAAATCACGACCATGCATACTATGGCTGTCCCGTCTCCAAATTAGCGTAAGTAACTTATGGAGAAAGAAAGGGGACTGTGGCTCCTTACACAGCAGGAACAGCGACATTGTAGCTACTGACCAAAAATCACTTTGAGAATAGAAAATGTACTAATGGTTAAAATATTCAACAATAAACTGTTAGTTACACAGATTATTTTTTAAAAACAAAAAATAATAAAAATCTCACTGTTAAACAACCAAAGCCATTGGCAACACCATGCTTATAAAGACCAACAGATGTCAATCCCAGCGTGTAAGGGCTGCCTCCATGGTATGCTCCTCTGTGCAAACAAACAAAGCAGATGAACATCACTCATTTCCAAGAAGCGACTGTAGCAATATTATTAGTTCTAAGAAGGTAGGTTTCTGAGCTATAAATTATTAGGGAAAATGAGCACTGTTACACTTGAAACACAAGTATTCCTACTGCCATTTTTCCTCTGGTTTTGGAAGACCCATGACCACTATCTGCACTGGTTTCCTGAAATTTCAAAAGTTAAGGCAATGTTTTCAAGGAGAAAAGAACAATAATTGGAACCAAAAGCAATTCCAACAGTGTCTTATGAAGTTCTGCTGCGGCACTTGAGCCCTACACAGCAAACATACCTGTTCTTTGAATCTACGGAATTGCTGCTCCCTCCAACAGATGCTGCAATCATTAAGTCACATGGTGATTTGCTACCAGTTTTACTGGCAGATCAGAAGTTCATTAATGATAATACGCAAGCAAGGTGGGTACCCAATGTTCTGCTGAACAGAGTAGTAGAAAAATACAGTGCTTCATTACAAGACCTTGAGGCTGCCTGGGATGCATAGTAAAGAGAACTGCTTACACTCACTCCTGCTTCATCTCTGCCGTGAAGCTGGAAGAGCTTTGTGTACCCATGCAGTTAACTATAGTTCAGGGATCTGGCAGAAAAATAAGGCAGCAAAGTAAGCAGAAAAAAAAAAAAATCCTTTCACCAGGTTAGCTTTAAGCCACAACAGTTCCCTGCTGCAGTTCACTGCACCGTTATTCCAGAGGTACCTTTGTACCCCCATAAAGGGGACAAAGGGGGATACTGCAGGGATGGAATGAAGGAAGAAAGCAGCAATTGCTGAAACATGCTGTGGCTCTGAACAAAGGTCCAGCAAAGCACATTCTTAGCGCAGAGACTAGATCCTTTTCTAAGTAACAAAGGCAAAAGTTGGTTTTGTTTTGTATGCAAGCTAGTCCTAATGTACTGTACCAAATCTTCAACTCCAGTTTTACTCCTTTTTGACAAATAAAGTAATTTTATAGCATTCTACTCAGCCCATCTGCGGTTAAAGAGTTCCCTGCTATTTCTTGGCTTAGGCAGATAGATACTTACTTACATACACAAATGATCATCATTACCTGAAAGAGATGATGTCAAAGTTACGAGTATATAGCCTTGCCATGAACATAGCCAAGTCATTGGCTTCCGACCCACTGTTGGTTAGATAAATCACCTACAGGAGAATGCTTAGGGTCAGCACAGTGCACAAACATCACATTGCTCAGCATCAGGCCATGTCATTTAGTAACACCATGAGCTAATAACCTATCACTACCACCAGATTACTTCACTGCAATAAGCAGTGCTGCCCGTACACTAAAGGTGAGAACTAAGGTTAAGCTTCAAGCTGATCTACTCAAGAAGAGCCAAAAAAAATATAATTCTTAAGGGTTGGAGTCTTCAGGTTTTTGTAAAATGGAACAGTGATTTAAAGAAAAAAGAAAGTGTCTGGGTCAAACTGAACATGCCTGACTGAACAGAAATAACCTTCACAGAGGAAAAAAGTGTCATAACAGTGTACCTGCATATTAGTTACTAGGAGTGACATACACAGACACAACCATGGACTAGAAAAGATAAGCAGTTAGCTTATTGGGAACAAATGCAGATTAAGGGTAAATCCTGTTTATGAGTTCTGAGATTTGAAAACAGCTCAAACTCTATTATATCACCACTTTCAAATTCAATTTTCAGAAGTGGTTGAGATTTCCAGTGATTAAACTATTCAGATGCTTTACGCTTTTGTTTTGTATTGTTTTTGTGCCTCTCCTTCCGAAATGGAAGACTGCAGTAACTTCATACTCTTCTGCTAACCCAAGTCAATTTTATCACAGTTTATTTTACCTGAAGCCAGTATTTTTCTTAAGTGTCTGTGGGCATATGAAACATGACATTTATGCGGTATATTTATTTAAATGCCAGTAAAGCTCACTACACAAAGTACTGTCAAATATTTTTCACTGTGAATTTTTATGAGATCAAGCAAATTAAGCCTGACTACATGAAAGACTACATGAAAAATAAGTTAACATCTTAGTTCCTTCAGCAACTTTTAAGCTTGGCAATGCCCTTTCACATTAACAACTTGAGGGAGAGAACAAACAGAACAGGAGCTTGGGATATAATGCTTATCTACATTAGGTCTGAAGAAAAGTCTTTGAGGGTCATCTTGCTCTCTGACAGACTGTAGTCCCCATACAGATTTTCTCTCCACAGATATTGTGTCTCTCACTTATTTAATATATGTATTTTTATATTAAATGTTTCTTACAGACATTCCCTTTACTAGCCCCTGGTCCTGTCAGGAGCAAAGTACCTTAAGTGGATCTGGAAAGAGAGAAGTTAGCTTTTCAGCATACTCGTGGATTGATGGGTGCATGTAGATACTAGAGATATGCCAGAGGCGAGCAAGCTGTTTCTGGGCAGCCATAGTTACCTTCCTGTATGTAGCACAAAAAGAGAAAAAGGGTATTCAATTCTACACACGTGCACTCATACACGCAAACTCCCATCTGTTATTAATCCTGAAAATTCAGACACTGTGCCATTTGCCAGATCAATAAGCAAATAGACAGAATCGATTAATCTTTCAAACTGCAAAGGCAACTGACCTTAATATAAATCATACATGACAATACAGTGAATTATATTCTGGTTTTAGGCTCATAATGCCATAGATTAACAAAGCACAAAACCAAAGTATCTCTTCCTGTATTTTATAGCATCAATCAAATAGTAACACACTTACGGGTGACAGTGACCCACACCAACAGTGACAATTCCAGCAAAGAGATCAAGGTATCTTCGTCCTTCATAGTCAAATAACCACTGCATGTGTCCTTGATGCAGCAACAATGGCTTCTTGTAAAATGTTCGCAACGAAGGAGAAATATTTTGTTCACGAATCTTCTGCATGCGTTCATACGAATGAGACTGAGCGGAATAAAAAAAGTCAGTATCCATTTATGCTTTCTAAAGATCCAGACTAATGGAGCTGTACTGAATCACATAGATTATACAGCTGTCTATAGCAGTTGTTCACAGAACTAAGACTTTAACAAATTCTGGCACGTAGAAGGTTCTACAGATGCCTGAAACTCAGCTTTTGAAATAAGACTTCTGCTCTGCACTTCTCTCTTCCTTAGCTTTTCAAATTGACAGTGAAGCAAACTTTTTACAGAACTGCCACACAGGTACATCTATAGGTTACATCCTGGTTGGAACAGAATTGGGTTTTGTCCAAACTACCAAATTTTAAAATCACATCTAATGAACTGACTCTTTATAGCAGATAAGCCTATCAGTCCAATCTAGTAATGAAGTCTTACTTAAATACAGTGTAGTATGTATGACTTACTTCATATTTTTCAGGTACAAAATTGCAAGGAGGCATTTTTGCTTTTGTGGAGACAGAGCTTTTCCATTTCTGCTGCCTAAAGACAACTACAAAATAGTAAGAGAATTATAAAACTTATCAAAGTACATATCTGAAAAGTTTCTCAGTAAGCTTATTCACACACAAGCTACGACCAAAGCAAGTTTTGTTGGGTATTCTGGGGAGATTTTTTTTTTGAGATACTTTCTTGTGGGAACAAGAAGGCAAAATACACGTAGATTATGAACCCCCAAAAGCACTTTCCTCTTATCCACTAAAATCCAGTTTTCATTTTCACATGAACTTTTATTTTGACAAGGGTTTTCTAATACAAAGTCTTACCTGTGATCAGCAAGAGCAGGAATCATAGAATAGTTAGGGCTGTAAAGGACCTTAAGATAACCTAGCTCCAACCCCCCTGCCATGGGCACGGACACCTCACACTAAACCATGCCACCCAAGGCTATGTCCAACCTGGCCTTGAACACCGCCAGTGATGGAGCATTCA
>JANRGW010044155.1:0-11386 GCA_024733675.1 Psilopsiagon aymara
CACAAGTCAAAAACACAGTGCTGCACCAGCTACCAAGAAGGAGAAAAATGACTGCTACTGCTGAACCCATGACACCAGCCTAAGGATACAGACCAAGAAGCTTTATAGTACTCTTAGAGAACAACAGACAAAAAATGCTTCTGCGTCCTTAGCTATCTTTGTTCCAGAGATTTGTTAAAAAGAAAACATATATGAGAAAATAATGCTTAACTAATAAAATAAATGAGAAATGAGCTTTAAGTCCTTTTCTGTCTATTGAAAACTTTTTCCAGGCTACTGTTAGGCATCATGTAGGCTGGTAATCTCTGTGCAGAGTCAAATACTATATCACATGAAGTGAATTACTGGCAAAATGTGACAGGGACCACAATGGAAACACTGAAGTTATTTTAATTTGTTTTTTATAATCTAATTTCCTTTGTTTCTGTAGCAGTCTAAGAAGCCAAAGGAAAAAAAATGTCACAATTGAAGTGTGAGAATGACTCATATTTATAACTTTTTGACAGCTATCACAGAGAGACACAGGAAGAGAGAAGATTGAAAGTCCTGATACCTGGAAAGATACATATAAATAACAGCACTTGCCAAGAGGCATCTCCCTAGGCTCCTACTCATCTTTCAACCTCCTTTATTAGTTATTGCACTATATTATCACTCCTTGGAATTCTTCCTTCTAATTAGTATCAGCAGCATGGACCTTTTAGAAAATATCAACTGGAAGCTAGGAAGGGAGTCACAAGACAGGCCAAGTCTAAGTTCCCCACTCTGTTCAAAGCACAGGATAACACTTTCATTAATACATGTCTTCCTTACTGAATAGTTTAATGGTCCCACTTTCATCTCAATCTTTCAAATTTCATCTATCTTCCTCTTTCCTCTGCATCCCCTTGAAAAAAAAAAAAAAAAAACACCAAGAAAAAGCATGCCATCCAAACCAAACTTGTGCCTATAGAAAATAAAATTGAATCAGAAGGTAGGGCTTAAAAGGAAAAAAAGATGAACCCAAATATTTCATTGAAAGTAAGTTGTTAAAATAGTTGCAAAGTCCTCGCTTTTTCTTTCACTAAATAGAAAAATCTTGGTTTTTTTCCTTCTCACTCAAGTTTGTATCACTGTGCTATTTCATAAGAAAAATAATGGGGGAAAATGAACAGGAGCAGAAAATGTCATTTGTGTCTTAGTTCAAACATGGAGAGGAAGTATCACAATGACAGATAAGTTTAGTGACCTAAGATCTTATTTATCACACTTATGTACATTATGGGGTCTTTTTTTTTTTTAAGAACCAGTGTTCCTTTAAGAAATAAGGGGCATTTTGATCCTAAGGATGAAATCACAAAGAAACCTCCCAGTGTAGTATGATGAATTAGCCTTTTTCAAGAAGCAGTGGGTAGATTCGAGATTAAACTCTAGAACTAAACATGAAACAATAGCTTGCTTTATTCCCCAAAGTTTTAATGCATGGAGATAACAGTCTCTTCACAAATGTCTCAGATGGTGCTTCCAAGCCCCAGATCAGAGCCAGAGAAAATGAAGGAATGGCTAAATCAGTGGCATTCATATTCACGCCCTTTGATTTCATGGCAGTTGCACACAGATTTGCAGATACTGGGATTGTATAATCCTTTCCATGGACTGTTTTTGTGGTTTCCAGTGGTGGATATGGTCACAGGAATCTCGAATAATGCTCCTGCTGGAGACCTGTGGTGGAAAGAATCCACTGGTTACTACAAAGCCACTGTCTAGTTTTAGGATCTGAATCATGTTTTTTGCTTTTCAGCAGATTTTGGAGCAGGCTGGAATCAATAAAGTGATAAATTTGTTCATTGATCAAAAATAATAGAAGGATATGGAATGACATGGATGAAAACCAAGACAAGAACCCAAAAGGGTGGTTTAGGGAGAATATTGAAAACAGACACTTAACCCAGGGGAGAAGTTACTGCACCACTGTGCTGGGATCCAGGAAACCTCCAGTTTAATTCTAGCCACTTATCTGCCAAGTAATGTGGTTTGATTGCCTAAGCTTCTTGATCTACAAAATAGTTCTTAGGACATGATATTTCTGTAACGTGCTTCGAGATTTTTAAGTTAATATTCTACATAAAGGTGACTTATTTTTGTTATAGGGAAAGCTATCAGAGGTGAAATGTAGTCCATGCATAAATCAGTCAATCACAGTTTGCCAAAGGTTCAAGTTTTTGTATTTGAAATTTACTGTGTATGGAACAGTGCTGCATTTGCAAGCTGGTTGAACAAAAATTCTTTTTCTGGTGTGTAATTTCTATTGTTCACATCTATTTATTGTAAAGGAAATAGATCATATTGTACCAGGCCCAAAGGTGATATTAGCTAGTAGGAGCCTTTGGTATTGAGGTAATAAATTATCAGGTCTTTATAACAGCTTTACTAAAGAGGCAACTCTATGATCATATGCTGAACAAATGGAGCATTGTTTCAGAGGAGAGATTCTGATTCAGAAGGGATTCCAAATTTCATTGCACGGAACTGATAAAAGAAACACTTCCCCCCCTTTATTACCTGATAATATACAATTACACTAAGAAAAAGCACACGGAGCTAGACATTGCCACTGGAGCATTGACCTGAAACAGACGGGAAATAGCTGAAACATCTACATTTATACTGTCACCATACATCTACATTTCATTAAAAATAAATGTTCCTACTGGCATTGCATTTAGACCCTTTAGTAGCAAGGCAATGGATACAAAAACTCTGCTAAATTAAATCTTCTACAGCTTACACACTGACTATGCTTCTTTTTAACTCTCACTCTTTGGCCTGCGTAATTTCGTTTCCATGCGAAGAATTTGGGCCTTTGGTGCATTACAGAGAATCCAAAGGTCTAACCTTCTGGTGCTTGGAAACAGCTAATATTCCTGCCAGTGAACTAAAGCTGGAGTATCCCTTTGTCATGGCCAAATTTATGACATGGATCAAAAACTATAAAAAGCTGTGTTGCATCCTGCCATTAAGGAGAATTAATATTTTCAGTGGTATGTTAACCAAAGTTTTTCCAGTGTCTCTCGTTAAAAGCAGATTGTTGACTTTTCATCCTGGTGTGCCAAACATTTTCACTGAAACTCTAACAAGACTTTCATCTTACAACCATTATTTCTTAATGGACTTGGATAGGGGCAGTGTACAGGAATGGATTTCCTTTTCAGCTCAGCGCAATGGCCCATCATTAGTGCGCTGGGTCTTGGAGAACCATTACACATGCAAACATTTAAAGTATTTCCAGGGTAACTAGTTTTCTTTCCTGAAATGCAATTCATATTTTATCTATTATATTTAAGCAACATTTGGTTGCATTTCACCTTTCAAGTATCTCTACTATGATCACTTCTCATTCTGCTGCATAGTAAAAGTCATAATGACTGAGCTCATACACAAAACCAATTTATTTATTTTTTTTATGGAGTGGATTTTGTAGAACTTTTCCCTCTTCTTGGGCAATAAATCTGTCTCTGAAAACCACGAAGCCCAAATGCTGACCATTTGACAAGAATGCTGTACGACAACATCACTTGCCACTTATTCCTCATTATTGGGTAGACTATAGCATTCATAGTTGGGGGGAAAAAAAAATCTACTGTGTGCCCTTTCAGTGCTTCTATTTTAGTGATTTTCTATTCATTCCTGTTTTCCGACTGGTGATGCCCTGAACAGCATTCACTTGCTTTGCAGGAATGTATTTTATTTTTTCCAAGCTGACATGAGAGATGTCAACTGCTTTCCAGAGTTGCCTATTCCTCCTGTTAAGCCCCCTCATTTCTAATACGTATTTCTAAAGATTCTTTAACAATTACATATACAGATGCAGTTTTGGAAACTTTCAGCCTTTGATGGTATTTTGAATCATGGCCCTGTTGGCAGCAAATGAACTCAGTTACAACCCTGGAGTGTGATACCATCAGTTCTAAGAAGCTGTGTAATATTTATATGCCTTCATTCAGACTTTATATCAAATGTAACAGGCTTTGCAACCTTCATTAAGATAAGCTGGCACCCAGAGGTTACCATATGTTCCTCTTTTTAGGCTAGTATTTAAGTGCAGATGTATATTTATTTTTCCACTGTACAGTCCGCCCTGAACCATTCTTACTGCAAAGCTAATGAAACCATTGCTTTAATCCCCTCTAGCCTTCAGGGTACATCATATGGTCCTTACTATCAGAATTCTTTTTAGTGTGCTTACTATTTCCTTACTTCTGCAGTATTTATAACTTCCCAGTTCAAGAGGCTTTGGTTTTTCTATGGGCATCAGGAAAACTAAAACCTTCAGTATCACACTGAAGGTGGAACTGAAGCCAAATCTGCCTAAGACAGATGCAGAACAGTTCTGCCCACACACTTCCCTATTTTCCCAACATCTTCTCAATTAGTTGAGCCATCCAGGATGGCCTTCCTTTAAAAACAGACTTATCAGACATTTTTAAGTTGGACTGCTAGCCATTCTAATCCAATGATCCTTCTTGTATAAATATAACATAGGTAGTTACAGGAGACTCCTAAATTCTGAGCCCTTAGTACTTAAGGCTTTGTGATGGACACTAGCCACCCTCTTTACAGCAGATGAATGCATCTAAAATGTCTATTATTTCTCCTCCTGCATTTCAATGTTTCCACTTTTTCCTCAGGCCTGATCCAAACACTACCTGAATTAGTGAAAGCCCCACAAAAATAGTGGACAATTTTATTTATTTTTTATAAAGAACAACTCCAACTCATTTGAATTATGGACCTCAGCCAACTGCCTTGATTCACACTGGTAGCCTTCCATCAGAAGAGCAAATGCAAGGCAAGATGGAGGCCTTAAGGCTATTGCTGAAAGCAATGGCTACAGATTCTTCTTTTCCTTTCTGCAGTGGATGTTTTGCAAAAGATGGATTCC
The DNA here is from genome assembly GCA_024733675.1 of Psilopsiagon aymara. Lineage (NCBI taxonomy): Eukaryota > Metazoa > Chordata > Aves > Psittaciformes > Psittacidae > Psilopsiagon > Psilopsiagon aymara. Next base: position 4,922 of record JANRGW010044155.1, read on the forward strand.
TCTGTGCTTGATAGTAGTCTATAAGATTAGACTTTTATACTATATTTTATACTTGAGCAAATCCCACTGAACTCATTCTGGTTTATGCTTCTTCTTAGAGGAGACTATTATACGTAAGTTGAATCTCTTAACTATATCAAATCCAATATAAACACCCTCTTTATAAGACACACCTCACTCTAATGCTCAGTGTGGAACTCCTAACAAAAATTATAAATGGAGTGCTTTGTTCAGGCATTTAACTCTTTCATTCCTAATATCAAATCACAATGCCCAAGCCATTTTTATTTGCACTTGAAAATAAATATAAATGGAAGCCATAACCTAACACATATGATGTGATTGAGCAAAACTGGAAGAAGATTTTAACAAGCAACAAGAACTTAGGATGTGACTTCACCAAAGTTTTGAGGGGTTTTAATCTTATTTTTTGGAGGGGTGTCTGAGAAGGAGTGGGGGAGGGGAATGTGCTAAAACTTTGCTAATTGTTGGAGAATTCAAACCTGTTTCCATTTATTTGAAATTATTACATAATGGAAGAGGGACGCTATAATTCAACCCAAATGGATGACTTCAATAAGCGGGTGGAAATGATTCAGTACATTAAAGAGAAGCTGTTTCAATAACAAATCTTTATTATAATCAGGAGTGAAGTGGTTAATTTAAGTTTTTACTGAAAAACAGGCTGGCAAAAATGTTTCCAGGGATGTGGGGATTTTTTTCCTTTTACTCAGTAGGGGTTTGGAGAGGAGGTTTGGAAGGGAAGGAGGGCTTCGGTTCCAGGATCCCCGCATTCCCACGAGTTCCATTAAGGAAGGGGGAAGGGCTTCCTGCTGAGGCAGCCATCTGCAGCTTTCTGTGAACAGCAGGAACCAAAGGCCTGGTAAAAGGAGAGTAAACCCAGGGTGACAATTTTGTCTGCATCCAAAGTTAGAATGTGGCTGATTTTTTTCTATTAGCTGTGTTGCTACTACTACTATTATTAAGGAGGAGGGAGTGTTTCTCTGGCAGAATTAGTAGGTCTATAATGGAATATTAATTAAGAGCAAACAGTAGTGTTACATGCAGAAAAGTGTCTAGCACAAACACACCCTGACAGCCTCTCCTGGAATGTGCTGCCGACAGCAAGCTGGGATTGTCATCATCCAAGCTACTGTCGCTCCACTACAAAATATCTGGAGCCTGTGGATGCATGTCTGAGGTCCCCTTAAGTTATTGCTTTCTAGGCTAGAGTAAATTAGACCTGGATTTTTGTAAAGTGCTGTCACTTAATACCTATTTTATTAAGGTTATTTTTATGCCCATAATTTGAGGGTAACACATCTGTTATTTCCTCTGCAGCCTGGCTTTGGTGAACACTGCCTGTGGAAAGTAACAAAGAGTGACACTGGAAAAAATAACAAGGGTATTTTAACTTCCAACATCTGGAAAAAACAATATTAAGGAAACAGGAACAAATAGGTACGGTAGCCTACAAAGCAAAAGTCCTCTTTTTAACAACGGTGCACAGTTTATATGGTACAGTAGATTTTTATGATTTTGGTCTGGGCAATCTAATACAAAAAATAAGGTTGAAAAATCTCATTAAAGAAGCAGCAGCTCCAGTTCTTGTTTAGGTCATCCTAATGCCAAAATCCCAGGTACAAAGGGAGAGAGGGGAAAAAAAGTTATTAATATCCCTTCCAGAAAAGAGTTTCAAAATTCCATCACAAAAGCTTCCTGTTTTGTAGCATTCAATAAAATTTTATCACTGCTACATATATGTCCCTGGCTGCTACCTACAGAGATGCAGAAAATTCTACTGTATCATATGAAACTCCAAAACTGAATTAAGCATTCCTGTGCAGTGATAAATCTCAAGATTAAGAAAGTGGTGGTAATTTTCCAAGTAAAAAAAAAAAAAAACCAAAACCAACGATAAAACAAAACCAACAAATAAATATAAAACCTTAGTATTTGCATTCACGTAATTGAAAAACAAAGTAAAACATTGAAGTTATCAAGTAATCTTTTAGGGAAAAGAATACATTTACCATACAAACTTCTATTTGGAAATGTCATATTTCAGTACCACTATTTTTTCTTTTTAAATTTGATAGATTTATTTTTCAATGTACATTCCTAAACCCTCCCATTTGTTGTCTGAATTCCTGTTTGTGACCTTGGAATTCCAAATTTGTTATGTCATCTGCTGCCTTTTTTTCTAAGGGCATTGTATTAGAAAATGAAAACAGTATGAAAATACTTCACTATCCCTTCACACCCTCTCCTTTTCTCCTGTTAATTGGTATTGCCCTGGCATCCATTTAAAAAAAAAAAATATTTCCTCTAAATGGAAAGGTAACTTATGGTACTCTGCAAAATAGAAAGGCCTATCTTTGTTTCACAAACATGACAGGATGTGGTCAGCAGACGCTGCTTATTTCTAGCTACTGTTTTGGGGTATAGGGATTTCTGCTTTTATTAATATTTTCTTTTAAAGAAAACAAAACATAATACTGATTTGTTTCAGGGTTTTTTGAGTTTCTGCCTTTTTTTTCTTTTATATTTCCAAAAGGAAGATTCCGCTTCCAGTGGCACATGATTATTTTAGCAGTTTTCCTTATATAAAGGCTGCATGTAAGTAAAGACTGTTTCTCCTGCCAGTAATGAGCATGAGACGGCTGTTAAGAACAGATGCTCCTAATGACTGGATCACTGCTTGTGAGAGCAAGAGCCAGAGGAAATCATTACACCCCTAAACAGTAGATGTGCTTTTAGTTCTCAGTACAAATAACACATGCCCCAGGTCAGTAAATGACTACTGCATTTGAACAAGTTTGGTTTCCATGCAAAGCTGAAGGTATGTCCAGGTGCTTTTTAGGTTTTAGTAGGGTTTCTGTCTGGATACATAAGAGTGACTCCAGGCACAGGTGAAACAACCCAGTGAACTGCCTGAATATCCTGTCCAGGCTGCAAAACGACAGGGTGCAGTGCCAGAGAAGTTCCAAGTCACAAGAAACTATACTTCCAAACGATATCTGATTAAAACCTTCGTGCAATGTGAAAGCTGACATAATGAATGCCAGCCTAACCCAGAAAATCCTCCTCCTTTTAATAGGTGTTACAAATGCTCAGCACCTCACGGGCTTAAGTTCAAAGTCACCTTTATAAATAGCATTTACTTCACAACCCCAAAGTAATTTTTTTTTTTTTTTTTTCTAAAGAAACTTTGGGACTCGAACCCACACAAATCCAATTTAAAAAAAGAATAGTCTGCTTTAAACACTACCAACTGAAACCACAATGCTTGCACACTATTAAGAAGAATGTGAGGACCTGTTTCTGTCTTTGCATCACAAAACATTGTTTTGCTTAGAGGAGGCTGTAAATGTAGCACAGTTTCCCAGTGCTGAAATCAAAGTGCTGCAGCAACATAGGTGTTGCCCCATTTTACCACAAGAAACCCCAAACAAACAGGTTTTCCCCACTCCTTTCCCCCACAGAAAGCTCCTCAAAGCCGTTGCCCTACATTCAGAGATGTTTCCTTTCAGGAAAAATCCCAAACACTCTCACAGAACTTTAGATATTTAATGTCATAATGTAGATCATTTCTTGTAGATGTGTTTATATCAGCTTCATCTGTGATTGCTGTGTATCACCTGGTGCAGAAAACACCATGTGTTGTAGTGGATTGAGAACATAGTAGGTATCATTGATGAAAAGTACAACATCTGTTTATATGGCACATAGGTTTTTTCAGTCAGTTAACAGCGTAATCACTTTAGCTATCAGAGGAATACAGTACTATGGGTAGCACCTCAGAACAGCATGCAGGTATAGTGCATGCATTCATAAATGAATAAAATTTTTCACTGAATATATAGGTATCAGGAGACCTCTCTTTCACTTAAGTCCTCAAAGTTATGCTCCAGTGGGATTTGAAAAATGTGTGGGCTCTTTTCCAGCCAAGAGAGGTGAATTATACCTAGTGAAACTACAGATCAGCCTCTGCAGACAGGTGCAGGCAGTTTCCTCAGTTCCTCTGTGTCTCTGGTCCCAGGCAGCCGCAATCCAACTCCAACGCAAAGTCTGCATAGGCACGTTTAGCTGAGAGATAGGGTGAACTGGCTTGAGCACACTCAGCTTTCAAACACACTAGCTAAGAATCTACCAACTAGCTCATGAAGTGAGATGTTAGTTAAACTTGTTTTGTGTGCAGACTGCTACTTAGAAAACAAATTGAAGAAAGTAGTGACATCTTCCTAAAACTCCTTCAAAAACATTTCTAAATATCATGATAAACAAAAATAGCTTGTAAAATGTATCAAAGCTGATCACAATGTTATAATTTTGAGACAAAAAAAAAATGGACTGAGTTTGTTTTCAAAGGTATGCAGTTGCATCCAGGATTCACTGTAAAAGAAATGATGTCAAGAGGCCAGCATTTCTTTTAAATTCTGATGTCCTTCCTCATTTATATGTGCCATAAAATGAAGTGGAAGAGGTAAATGAAGCAGCGCAACATAACAGCTTTACTGACAGCTTTTGTAGTACGAAAATAAACCATGCTGCATTTTTATTTATACACTGGGAATTCACCAGTTCAAATACTGACCCATGACCCTAGCTCTGCAAAGTACCCAAACATGTATTTAAGCATTTTCTGAGTGTGTAGAATAAAGCTTAAATTAAAGCACATGCTTAAACACTCTGCTTAGTTGGAACTTTACTGTTCTCATAAATTGCAGTTGCAAGGCAAGCAATTGTTCTACAAATTACTCTGAAATTATTCTAAAAGCCTATCACAGAAGTCTGAGTAATTCATAATACTGAAAAGCCAACAGGAAGACCAGTGCCTGTCATCTGGTGTTTGGAGCAAGATATTGATTCCCAAGTGGAGCAAGGTTAAAATGTTACGGCAACATGATCTGGAATGATTTTTCAAAAACCTACAAATGAGGGAAGTGCACAGGGTATGCACCCAGGGAGCATTAGGCCGTGATTCTGAGAAGGTTGGAGTTAAGGGTAGAACTCTGAGGAAATCACAAAGAAAAAAAATCATATGTCTTTCAGCCCCTGAGGGTCTGCCTATGAATTTATAGCCAAGGGCGTGAACCTCTAGTTTACTTGTGCTTCAGGTCTGTCAGAAAAAAACCTTTCCTTATTCTTTTCCATATCACAGATATCACTCCTCCTCATAAGCCAGTACTCTGCTATTTCTATCTGATCTACTGCAATTAAAATAATAAAAAAGGAAAATCAGTCTTTATTCATCAGAAGGAGACAGGAATAAGGTCAAAACAACTTCAGCCCCCTTTGCTGTCTAATTTGACTTGGAAAGGAATAGAGATAAGGTAAGAGAAAAGAACAGAGGAAAATTACTGATCTGAACTTCACAGGCTCAGCAAACTAATCAAGGGGAATTTGTAAAAGCTGTGACAGATCTGGAGAAACTAAAAATATTTACTAATATTTACTAACCCAAAGCCTGTCATCCACTAATGCTCTCAGCGACTCCCTTCTCACCTTCCAGTGTGACAACAATTTGCTACAGAATAAACCACAGGAAAGGTAAAGGTCATTACTTGGTTGTTTGCATTAGACCTGGCTTCTTCTTGATTTTAACATATGAACCCTAAAACAAATATCCATTTCCTTTGTACTATGGGAAAAGGGGGTCTTTTAAAGCAAAACAAGTAATTGAAAAAAGATATTTTCTGGTTTTAATAAGAACTAAGCCAACATGATATAAAAAACCCTTATGTTTTGCAACACCTGTCACAACTTCAAAGAACATAAAAAGTGGCCATTGCAAAAATAACAGGTGTTCGCCTGGAGATGTGAGGTCCAATACGTGGCAGAAGCACAGTAATTCAAGCAATTGCTGTTAAAAGAACACACAACCCCCCCTCAAAAAGCAAAATGGAAAAAATAACTTTATGACCCATTAGAGGATGTTTTTGAAAGTCTACATTTTCATACTATCTCATAAGTCATATATCACCAAAGTATGCAAAAAGATTTAAAAATAGATTGGAACAAAAGTGAGGTTGAGAATTCAAGCATTCAGGGCCAGGAAAGAGAAACAAAGATTAATGTTTAATTTTATATTGTAAAATATGACCTTGCCAATGCTGTAAATAGATAAAAACAATGCAAAATAGATCATCAGATGTAAACTGATAAAGCTTGCATGATCTGGGAGAGACTTGGTCTCAGAATATTCAGTTTCCTGGTCATAAATGTAGCCAAAAAACTCTAAACTGATAAATCTCTTACATGGTCCTGACAACTAGACAGAATTTTCCAGTTAGTCCAAATTAGAACATGTTGAGTGGCAGAAGCATTGAAGGTATTACAAATCTGTTCCTAAACACAACGTACAACTGCAATTTTCATAGGAGGCCTTACAATACACTATGGATAAAGCCACTGTAGCTGAAATCCCAGGATGGCTCATTTATTAGAATGTTTATGATTTAA
>JANRGW010044155.1:17527-58549 GCA_024733675.1 Psilopsiagon aymara
ACTGTAAGGGTGGTGAGGCACTGGAATGGGTTGCCCAGGGAAGTTGTGAATGCTCCATCGCTGGTGGTGTTTAAGGCCAGGTTGGACATAGCCTTGGGTGATATGGTTTAGTGGGAGGTGTCCCTGCCCATGACAGGGGGGTGGGAACTAGATGATCTTAAGGTCCTTTCCAACCCTAACTATTCTATGATTCTGTGACAGTAACAAAATTATATTCAGAGTAGTGAAAACACAATTTACCATGGACTTGGCTCCTCTGACAGCATAGGACAAGATAATCTCAGCCTTGCGGTTCAGCCGAGTGTAATGCTATCCATCAAAATCTGGGATCATACATGTCCAAATGTAGAACATCTGCATACTGTTGAGAGCCTCAGCATAGTTTTTAATTAGAAGATGTGTTTTGAATGTTTTCTTAGTTAATGTGCTAAATAAACCAGCAATTTCAAAAACATGAACCCCAAATTATTTATGGGCAAACCAATGAAATCTGCATTCCAAACACACAACCAGCCCAGCATGAATGCTGACCTCACCTCTGCTACTACAACTAATAGGAAAACTGATGCACCACTTAGGCTAGGCATAATTAAGAAGATAAAAAGTCTGCTAATGGATGTTTCTATTTTTTGCAAGTCATCTGCCACAGTGGAAATTGACAATCTGAATTCTCTTCCTAGGCCCAGTAACAGAGCGTTGTCTCTAAGTAAAGCATATGTTAGCATGAAGCCCAACACATAAAAATTGAGAGAGCATAAAAATGGAGAGATTAATGTGTAAAAGTGAAGTACAGGGTCAGGCTCGAAGTGGGGTATGAACAGTTTCCCAAAGGATTGCTTTTGTTTACTACTCTGATTGATGTCCTGGCTCTAGAATATGGGAGACCCTGCAGATGAGGTCTGCAGGCAACACAGAAAGATATACATAAATGTACAGGAGGACAAGGAAAACCTACTGAAAGAGCTGGATATTTGTGAACTGAAATGAAATGACATTCAGTAGTGAAAGTAACAAAACATGCATTGGAGGCAAAGAAGGAAAACTCTCATTTGGAAAAGACTCAGCAGAGTTTGCTCTAGAACTACCAGATGACTGCAGGAGGCTACAGAAGCAATGCTTTGCTAAGGTAGCAGTAGAGGAAGAGTAACAAATGCTTAGTGTCCAACTGTGCAACCTTCAGGAGACGTCATCTACAATACCGGCTACAACTTGTGTTCAAGGAAAACTAATTCATCACTAGCAGGTGTAGAGATGGTGCACAAGGCTAGCCAGAGGAATTAATAATCTATCATATGAGAAGAAGCTAAGAAAGTTCTGTTTTGTATAGCCTTACAAAATTAATTTGGGGTGGACAAATGAACTTCAAGAAAGCAGAATAATTATGCAAGCCAACCGACAGGGCTGGCAAGATAATAAGTCAGAAAACACTGGTCATAAATACTTGAGGCTGGAAATTGAAAGATGGTGTCTAGCAATTACAGCAATAACCTCCCAAAGGAAGATCTGCTCAAAGCACTGAGGCAAAAATCATAACTGTTCTTCAGAGAAAAAATAAATAAACTATGAAAATACATGGTAGCTATATTAAAGAACTTGAACAGATAATCAAGACTTCACTTCCATTCCAATGTTTCTGTCTCATAAATTCACCTGGAAGGATAAATGCCCAGCTGGACATAGTTCTTGGTTCTAGAGGCCCATTAAGGAGACAAGCTATAGTATGAAAATAGCTTTTTCATTGTGATAGTGAAGTGTTCTGAAAATTAGAGGTGGGAGCAGAAAAATAAATAGTCTGACTGTATAAATATGGCGCAAGTATGCAACCTTACACACCAAAGGATGCCACTTTACCATCCCGTCCAGCTAAAAATCCATTACCTGTCAGTAATTTAAACCTTGCAAAAGGAACTCTCATGTCAGGTTTTTAAGTCTGAGGAACAAAACTCTCCTTAGGCTGTCTCCTATTTTAATAGTGCTTGACTGTTCTGAAATGAAGGTGAACTAGAACTCAGAGACTCATACTGGTATAACCTGAAAAAGTATTGAATTAAGGGTTCAACTTTTTATTTTATACAATTTTGGGCTCTTTAAAAGTCTCCTAAGGCTCTCTGTAAGCTAACTTTTTCTGCTTAAACTCCTCCGGCAAACAGGTTTCTCAGGTAATTTAATGTCATATAAATGAATATGGCTATAGTTAAGCAGGATCACAGAAAAGTGCTCTAGAAGCATTTTCATCCAATTATACTTGATTCTGCATGGTGGGATATATTTGGGAAATGTCTTTGAAGAAAACAAACTGCTATCATCTTTACTGAAGAATATTGTTTGATCCAAAAAGATGCAGAAAAAAAGCAACCAGGATGCTTAAATGATGCTTAAAACACATTGCATCAATGATAGAAACCATAATACAAGTCCACTTTCTTAACATCATTAAAGAAGGGAAGAAAGTCATTCCCATTCTGCACATTTTAACATTTTCCTGTGCCTAATTAATTCATTATATTTAAGAAATAGATTCTGGCTGAAATTTACATATTTTCATTTGAACTGAAGAAATTCATCACAGAAGAGCCCTTAGATCTTATTTTGCTAAATTTAAGCAAAGGCAGGATTCCTTCAAAACATTTACAAGCAGTGGATTAAAAATATAAACAATGGCTTATTTCTGATCTTCTATGTTGCTAATATTTTGTCCAACATGCTCAGATCATTCCTTCGTTCAAAAAATGCGTGCTTAGTAACTATTTTAAAAGTGGATTAAATCCTTTGGCACATTCTTACTGCACTGCCTCAAGAAGTGCTCAGTTTACCAAAAAGGTTATTTACTGTAAATACGGTACTAGAGCCAGCTGCATCACATTTACACAAAAAGAAAACATACTGGATTGTTTAGAAAAAAACGGCATAATATAGTGGTGATCGTTTTCCCCATACTTCTGAATTAAGAGTTTGAAATACTGTGCTTGAAGTACCATAAAGCTTGGTATGCCTTGGGAACAGCACTCTTAGCTTAACTTGGGCCAGGTTCGTTTTTCCACTTTGAAGGAACAAAATGAGATTTTAACAGCTCCAGGAGCCTCCAGGTAGTTGCAAACTGAGAACTCTAGAGCATTCATGTGGACAGAGCTTAGCCCATAGTAGAAAGCATATTTTAGGGATACTGACTTCCAGAGCGAGACTGGACCATCTTCCTTAGTACCAATGCAGAAATAAAAACAAAACTTTTTTTCCCCTCTCTCTCTGACTCCTATACATATTTTAAGATTTATGAGATCATTCTTGAAGTAATACATGAGATTCATATCATTTAGGATGTTCATGACTGATAAGCCAAAAAAAGGAAGCATTTGGAAAACACAGGATAAGACATAACAGTACAAAGAGTAAGTTTCATCATAAACATTGCAGAGGTACACAATACTTACGTACAAAAGGTATTTAGATACAAAAGGAATAGAAGCCACCCTTCCCCTTCATCTGTCCCCCAAAATAATAGGGTTTCCAATCCCACCATTGAGCATTTTCAGAGATTCGTGTCATGCAGAACTATGTAGCTAGGGCTTCTAGCCAGGAAATTCTGCAAATTTGTCCTCAGATTAAATGGTGCCATGCAACCCAATCACATTACAGCTTTATTTTGAATGCTTCCACTTGGCAATGCTTCTGGCTGAAATTGTCTTGTATTTTTTGGCTCCTTCAGAATTTGTACTAGAAAAACATTTTGGCACAATTGGCATCCACTGTTTAATCTTTTGAAAGGGTATGGAAAAAATTCCTTTAATTGCTCTTAGGTATGCACATGTCTCGAAAGGTTTAAGACTAGGTTTTATAACATGAACTACATACATAGCCTGTACTAACTTCCTATCCAGCCAGGATGATCTTTCTAGATCAAAGATGAGGATTCAGAAAGAATGTAACATAATTGCATCAGACAAGAAGCTTACTGTCTGGCACTGCTATGCAGGGGTTAAAGACATGTCTACATGGCAGCCAAGAAATATGATTTAAAGCTTGCTTGGAGATATGTGCACGTGCTGCAGCTAGCTGGTCAAGTGATGATAAAGATATAAACTTAGCAGAGCAAAGTGCAGACTGAAAACTGAATCTGAAAATTTGAGCAAGTATTTAGGAGGCTAAGCTGCAGTCAATTCCAAGCTGCCACAGCTGACACCTTAGTTGTAGGTTTTAAGTTCCTATCTAGCCATAATGATTTAAAAAATCTGTCAAAACTTTGTTCTAATTTATTATGAATTCAAACAGTGGGACTAAAATGGGCAATGGGGGTATCACTGGACCTTTTAATCTGGAACTCCATTTCATCAATAAAACTATACTACTAAGTTTCCATGATACTCATGCTTCTAGCAAAATCTCTACCTTCTCTGATTTGTTGCTGCAGTTACTGTATTTGGAAGAGTGTTGTTTGGAAAGTGTTACTGGACGGGGATTTTTCACGCAAAATTTCAGAGAATAGTTTATACGTGCTCTTCCTTAATTGGCTGAATCCATAGACTGAAAAACAACCTTGAAAACCTGGAATAATAGTGCCTGCTTGCTTCAACAGACCCGCCCATGATTGTGTGCTTTAATTTTTCAACAAGATGTGGAGGTAGGGCCTGAGGAAACCCATAAAAATGTTTGGTTTGGCTTTCTGGCAGTTTTCCCCAGCAAGAGTACATGAAAATCACTGAGGATGCAAGATCCTGCTAAGTTTCCATGGAGTGTCTGACTCGAGCACCACAGAACATTCTGTACATCCCAGAGTGGAGGATCGTATTGCTCTGCTCACTCTGGGGACAGCAACAAGCAGCAGCAGCAGCAGGTCATCAACTGGAAACTGGAAACCTGCCATCCTTTAATTAGTTGCTCTCTACTTCATAGTAATCCTATTTAAAATCCTATAAAACACAAGGTCATGTTTGCTGTGCAAGTTCAGGTAATGCCAAGCCAAATTTTTAATCATGTAATTAGCCAGAAACACCTTTTTAGATTGAATAAGTATCATAATCTAATTAAAATTACGGAGTATAATACATGGCCAGTTTCTATTCTTTTCTATTCTTAATCATTGTCCAGATGAACAACATTTCCCAACTGACTCTGGATTCAAGAACCACTTTGTTTTAACTAAAGACAACTGCTTTCTATACAAACTCATAGAATCATAGAATGATAGAATAGTTAGGGTTGGAAAGGACCTTAAGATCATCCAGCTCCAACCCCCCCACCATGGGCAGGGACACTTCCCACTAAACCATGTCACCCAAGGATCTCTCTAACCTGGGCTTGAACGCCGCCAGGGATGTAGTATTCACAACTTCCCTGGGCAACCCATTCCAGTGCCTCACCACCCTCACAGTAAAGAACTTCTTCCTTATATCCAATCTAAACTTCCCCTGTTTAAGTTTGAACCCGTTAACCCTTGCCCTATCACCGCAGTCCCTAATGAAGAGTCCCTCCCCAGCATTCCTATAGCCCCCCCTCAGACACTGGAAGGCTGCTATGAGGTCTTCACGCAGCCTTCTCCTCTCCAGGCTCAACAGCCCCAACTTTCTCAGCCTATCTTCATACGGGAGGTGCTCCACTGCCATGATCATACTCATTGCTCTCCTCTGGATTTGTTCCAGCAGTTCCATGTCCTTTTTATGTTGAGGACACCAGAACTGCACACAATACTCCACGTGAGGTCTCACGAGAGCAGAGTAGAGGGGCAGGATCACCTCCCTCGACCTGCTGGTCACACTCCTTTTGATGCAGCCCAGGATATGGTTGGCTTTCTGGGCTGCCAGCACACACTGCAGGCTCATGTTCATTTTCTCATCAACCAGCACCTCCAAGTCCTTCTCCACAGGGCTGCTCTGAATCTCTTAACTTGGATTTGGTCTCAAATGCCATCTAGATAATCTTGCAGATACGTGAACTGAGCTCTCATTCCTTTTACACCTTATACAAAGGTATTTTAAACCATTCCAGGTTTCAGTGATTCCAATCAAACTGCTTTGTGAGCAATCACTGGATGCATTTTAAGAGCAAATAATGCTACCTCATACAAACTGTACACAGGACTTTAAAGAAAAGCATATCAGAAGCATCAAAGTCTAATCGACATTTCACAGACTGTTGCAGAACTATATAGAAAAGATTAAGTGTTACTTAGTCACACAGCAAATCAATTCCTGACTCAGAAAACACAACATGGGTCTCCTGACTACTAATCTGATAGCATGGAGGAAAATGCTGTCCTGATCTGGGTCTAAAAGGAAGATTTCCCACTTCTGGCTCCTTCCCCATTTCCACCATTATACCACTTCACTACTTGTCCAGGATGCCATGTTGAAATGTGTTCCTTGCTGTGGACCTTGCTGTGGCAAAAAAAAAAAAAAAAAGGAAAAAAAATGCAGCAATTTACAGTGGGTGGGTTCACTTTAATGCAAATTCATACATTCTTCTGTAAATATGCTGCAGAATATTGTGTAATATAATGTAATCCTGGTAATCTGAGACTTTGTTGCAGCTCTTTGCTATTAAATCATTGCCAAAAAGTGAGGAAAAACTGTCAGCCTTGTGTGCAAATTATGAAGTGTGTAGATTCACAAAATTCTGACTTATTGACAAAAGTAAACTCTGTTTGAAATAGACTGATTTAGATAGCTGATTTCTTTAAGTACATTTATTTTACCTTGCAGACATCATCTATTTGGGTAGGAAATTCACTTTTCAGCCAATGATCTTTTTCAAAACACTTCTTGAAATGATATTTTTGCATGGAATACTAACAAGAATAGCTCTGTATGAACATACCCCAAGAACAAGTTTACAATGCCTGACAATACCCCAATATTTCAGTAGGTGCAGAGCATATAGGTCCTTGGCATTGAGATAGAACCCTAAGCCCCAACTCACAAAACAGCACAGGGCTGCATGCTGAATTTGACAGGTCTGGGGCTTAAACCTCACCCCAAACAGGCAGACAGGCAAACAGCCAACCTTTCAAAAGCTACCTTAGGCTGCTGTAGATCTCACAGCTCTCAGCCTTGACCTTTCATCAAGCACTGGATCATCCTTCCCCTCCAGTGGTTTCTGTTCTAATGGGATGTCTTGGGGGATCCCTCTTGTCATTCTTCTCACTCTTTCAAGATCACTCTTCACTTCCACTCCTCTCTATAGGATCCAGCTCTCCATCCTTCACCCACTCCAGGGATGAGTTTGAGGCTTACCAGCCTTAAAACAGATTTTTCTCAAACTTACAACATTCAGACCTATTTATCTAACCTACTACAGCTTAACAATCATGACATATAGCGTAAGTGTTATCAGCGATAAACAGAATTAGTAAATAGGGAGCAAAGGGAGCTTGTTACTTTTTCCTAATGTGTTCTCAGATAAGGGCAAAATAGGAGCACTTCTATGCCTGGAAATGATCCCACACACTAAGCCACTCTCCCAGCTCAACATCACCTCAACTCTGCACTCAGTTTTAAGGACTTTTCTCGCTGCACAGGCTGTGTCTGTGACAGGATCTTCTCAAATTTGTAATGGAAGAATTCTCTGGAAAGAGTTCACTATTAATTTTCCAGTGAAAAGTGACCAAATGGAATACACTCATGGAAAGCAGTTCTAGTGAAATGCCGCCCTCTTTCAGCACCCCCTCTCCTTTCATTTGCCATAAAAGAGTGTGATTTTGGTAAATGCTGTCATTATAAATAATCAATATAAACAGTTACCAAATGTTTACAATAAAAAACAGCTCTCCACAAGTAATTTGTAAAGCCAAGGCACAGTTTGAATTTCAGAATTTGGAGGAAGCTTTAGGTATTTATTTCCACATTTCCCATAAAAGCTTTGATACTTGTGTATGTTCTTCCTCTTATTTTTTATTAATGAGAAAAAGCAATGACATAAGACATTGTGAAAGATTCAGCACACAAGACCTTAAACACTTTTATGCCCAAAGAAAGGGAAACGAAATGTAAACGTTGACAAAGTGAGAAAGCAGCTATAGCTTGTTTTAGCAGTGCCAGTCCTAATAGAGTTTTCACTTGTTCCACTGAGAAAAATTGATTTCCTTATCATCCTTTCTTAGTTCTTACACTGTTGCCAAGAGGGTTCCTTTCATACTAGAAATCTACCTTCATTTTTCTTTCATAGTGTACTGTGAACCCACTTTTATTCAGTATCCTGGTCTGTCTGAAAGGCAAGAAACGCAAGAGTCTGCAAACTGCCTTTTTTTTTTTTTCAGATTCCAAAAGATATGAGATTGTACTAACAAGTGTAACAAACACACATGACAACAAAGCTGAACTGATGCTGTTTATGCCATGTGGTGACCAGGAGCCTAAAACAAACATAAGAATTTGAAAGATGAAGAAAAAAATCAAAAGCATAAGACGGCTGGCAGGCCAAGAATGAAACACAATGGGTGCGTCTACACAAGTAATTTAAGCATGCCAGAATGATCCTAACTTCTGTAAACAACTGCCATGTCTTGGACCATGACCATATGACTAAATTTTTAAATCCTGCAAACACAGGGCAAGTATGTGTCAGCTCCTGCACAGTGCTCTGAAAGTGACCCAGAGCTAAAACCATGCTGGGGCAGCCATGGCAATATGACTGTACAGTTGATCAAATCCCATCACCCAGGAATGTTGCCTTGACTTATGAGTATGGGTGGAGCCAGTGAAGCCACACTGATCATTTATAACGGATGTGCAATGTTGCACTTCTTTTTCTATGGAAAAAAGTAGCAATATTTCAGAGACACAGCCCATTGTATTACTAGCTATTTTCTCTTTAGTATATTCAGGGAAAAGGGCAAGTCAATGGAAAGTTGTTGCCTGAATTCATAGAATCACTGGAAAGGAAATAATAAACAAAGGAAGCAGAATTGAAATGCGAGTTGAAGATGTCACTTTCCAGTTTTCTCCAGGGCTGCCATGGAAAAGGTTATTTTTAACATTATCTTTGTAGTCCTAGGTGTACTGACATGCCTTTGCTGCCTTTACAGTTATATATTAAATGTATAAGTACAAAACCAAAATACAGGTTTCCTAGGCATCCCTTTGCACTAAAAGTCGTGAGTTTTCTTGGCTATTTCCAAAACTTGTTTGATTTAGGATTATTACAGGACTTCAGTAGAAATACCTGTTTTCCTTTTAAGCTTATAGCATTTGGTAGACTGAGCAAAAGTCATTTTACTGGTTAGCAAAAAAAAGTAATGATGGATTTTAACTTATGGTTATATCATTAGAAATATATATTTCAGGCCTGCAACCTTGCAGCTGCAAAATATAGAACTGCTTTTACTTCACATGCATTTGTCCAAACATTTTCTTTCATTTTGATCCAAACAGCTTCACACCCAGAGTTAGATTTTGACTTTCAGATTCGAGCAAACTGAAAATTTCAATCAGCTCCTTAGCTAGAGTAAATGGGTGTAGCTCTACTACCAAGCAAAACATTGACTTCAATGGAACTACACCGATTAACACCGGGTGAGGATCAGATCCTGATCAAATTGAAACTCAATTGAAATTGCTGTGCTTCACCTGGTGTTTATTCACACCTCACATCAAAACCATGCAAAGCTATGAGTTTTGCATGATTCTGATCCAAAGCCACACACCATATATGCTTAAAATTGAGTTCAGATCATTCAGGAGTTCCACAATGCTAAGCAAATCTTTTGATAAATATGGTTTACATTACTAGTTTGTAACAAAACTCCACACCAGGTGACTTTTGTGTGGTCTGGTGTTTCATTGTGAACATTTTGCACTGCTCTAATGAAACATGATTTCTGAGACAACTATGAGATAAAAAAGTGTTTCTATTCAATGTTTTACCCATGAGTTCTGCAATATGCACAAAAAGAGTGACCACAACATTAAACTCCTCATGTCTACAATTTGAAACCCAATTCCCTACTAACGCACCTAAAGAATGCTAAATAGTGCTGGTGTGATCTTCTAGATACACTGTGCAATGGACTGCAGGTTCCATTACTGGCAGAATGGCAAGTCAAACTACTTTGTCTTAGGTCTTTACACAGTGTGCAGTTTCATCAGAGCTTGCAAAGCTTTTCAGAGGCATTTATACAAAATGTACCTGAATGGGCTGGTGGCCATCTAGGGCTAGATTCATTGTAGGTGCTGGGCTCTTTAGAAAGGGACAGAAAAAGCACTGGAATGGGTTGCCCAGGGAGGTTGCGAATGCTCCATCCCTGGCAGCGCTCAAGTCCAGGTTGGACAGAGCCTAGGGTGACATGGTTTATTGGGAGGTGTCCCTGCCCATGGCAGGGGGTTGGAACTTGATCCTAAGGTCCTTTCCAACCCAACTATTCTATGATTCTAAGATAACCTCGTATCAGCCAAGAAATAACATCCTGACAGGAGCCCTTTCACTCTCTGAGGAGCTTTGGTGACAGTCACAGCTCTGAGCATGTGGGATCATGAGCCTGGAACATTAGGTTGCTTAACCTACACAAAAGTATTTGCATATGCTCGCACATTTATTGCATGCACATGAGTCTGCTGCCTTGCATTTTCCATGAAGGAAATGTGTATGCTACATGCACAGTAGGCCAGATGCCTCCAAGAAGCTTTGAACTTGTATTTGCCCTAGACAGCTGATTTGTGCATGTGGGGTAGATTCGATGCGCACAAGTAAAATGCATGTCCAGGATTCCTGGATTACTCAATACAAAGTCTTCAGGTAGAAACAGAAGATATAGCAAGGGAAACTGACAAATGGCAGCCTTATGCTAGTGAGGCTTCCAACATTGCTTACAACTTCTTTTACTGCACTTAGTAGAAAACAACAACAACAAGATATGGCCAAGTATTCCCATCCAGATGACTCCACAATGTGCTGGGCAGCAGTAAATCGCTTCAGGTGAGGTGAGTATAGGATGTGTGTGCTTTCCCATGGGAGAGCACTCTAAGCTACAAGTTTCTATATGCAGGCCTGCCATGCCAAGCCTTTCAGAAGAGATGAGAGAGGAATCTGTTGCTTCATACTCCTAATGAAGCTATGGAGGAAGATCAGTTCCCACCTGCTCAGAGTTAGGCAGGTGCAGCAATACAGGCAACCAAAATTCTAATGGAAAAATTCAAGTCTGCAGTGAGAGGTCATTGGATTTAGGCCATCATGGGTTAGATAGCACTAAAGAAGCTGCAATCTCCAGATTTCATGTGGCTCAGTTCCATGCAAGAAATTCCCTAATCTTTTGCTGAATGTAGGCTATGATATGTTGTGCAGGATTTAAGAAAAGTTGAAGTAGCAACACTACTGAAATGAGTCCACTGTCTTTTTCTCTCTGATGCCTTTCAAATAACCCCGTGTGGCTCCTTTACTGGGATTTTCAGATATGTATTTTGTGTCTATGAGAACCTTGTCCTTTGCACCCAATTTCTATTGGATCCTGGTGATCAGTGGGTTTAAATGTAAGCACTCACATCCTGGCTTATACACTGATTGGTTCCACGTTATTACGGTACTTTGAAAATCTCCAGTGTTAATCTGACCATTAAACCAAGCTGTAAATTAGGTGGATTGGATTATCATTTTCATATAGGGAAATCACATGCTTATTTATTCAGTATAAGGGCTTACTGCTGGCACGAGTCTTTAGGCATGAAGACAAGAATGTATTATACTCAACAATGGCACAGATGACTGAACAAAACATTATAATATGTCACTCATTTCTCTTGGAAGCATCTCATGCTCTTTGGATTGTAGCCACACTGGTACTTAACGCTAATTTCCACTGCTTTCACAGAAGAAAGTCATGCAGGAACTGAGACTCGACAAGATAAAAATAGCTAAGGTTTCCTCACTGAAATTTCAAAATGTGAGGAATGGAGATAGTACTTCTTCCCTTGGGAAAATTAGTCCCGCTCTTCCAGCACCAAAACCAACATCTTCTGTGGTTTAGTGAAAATGCTTCTCTGGGTCAAAATTACTTGATGAAAATGTTTATTTCCAAAGGCTTTCTATTTTAGTCTTCAGTGTGTTCATTTACAGAGCAGCAGAGCCCTAAAAATTTTGCATACAGTGTTTAGTTTTACTTAGGTTACCATCCCTTCCCAGTCTCATAAAAAGGTTTACATACAATAGATCACAGAGACCATAAACTAAAGACAAAGACCTACACAATGCTGTTGAGATAATCCTTTGTGCTGTGCACATACCAGTGCTGTACAATATATGAGGAAAATCACAATGAAGTATTTCAGACATCTGTTTTTAAGGTTGCAGAACACTACAATGTAAAAAGCAGACACTACAAAGCACTCACATTTCCACCAACTTCAAGTGATCCTGGATATTCAGTGGAGAGCACCAAACTGAGTAACTGCTCTCCTAACTGACTACAATAGCATGATGTTAAATGAGACAGATTCTTGTGCTGACAGTATGTTGTACTGTCATGATTTCTTTGCTCTCCATAAGATGAAATAGGTGATAAGTGGAGTTTGACAACCATGCATTTGCCTCATCATATTCACTGTTAATTCCTATTTGGTACTATATCAGATTTCAGTGCCTTGTTTCAAAGAGCACAGCATCTGCTTGTAGAATTTATGCTATTATCTCTACTCAAGTCAACTCCAAATAAAATTGCTTACTACAGTTATAGCTCTGTGATTTCTTCCAGTATATTAAATACCTTATCAAAAACCAATTCAGGGATAATGTCATAATGAAGCTGAAACAAAGCAGCTTTCAGGCAGCTGCTCAGCATTCCTCCTTCTGTCTTGTTTTCTTTATTCTAAATAAAAGGAAACAAAGGTTCCTCTTTGCTCTCTAAACCTCCTGCTCATAGCACAGCATCCTCCACTGCAAGCCAAAAGCATAGGTCCATCAGCAACACAGCTGGGCTTTGGTGAAAGCAAATGCTTCACTAAAGTATCATGCTCTTTTCCGGCGAGTAAAATAAATGTATTATATCACCTACACAACTTTATAAGTCAGTCAAATTCTCTACCATCTCAAATAGCTTGTTCAAAAAGCCTTTGCAAAGTCCACATCTGCAGCTTCTGGAGAACACATCGAGATAAAGATGACTAGCACTTTTGGTCCAAAGAGGTCTAATTTTCCCTTAGTGAGGGTAACTCTAAGGCTCTTCAGCTCCAAGAGACTTGCAGAGATTGAAAATGTTTGGGGATTTTTTTCTGCTATCACTTTCTGCTGTGTTTTCCATGCTCTGGATCTGGAGTTTGTGCATCATGGCAAAGACTGCTGCAAAGTACTCCTAGATTTTGTGAAGACACTCTACCACCTACAAAGCAAAGATATTCTTCAGCTCCTGTGCAGTATATGGCTCTGTAGTGGGCTTAAAGCAAGAGCTCTGCATAGGAATCTTACAGCACTCCAGATCCTGTTGTGAAAACATTGTTTGGGTTTTTTTGTTTTGTTTTATTCTTTTTTTTTTTTTTTTAAAGGGCTTCTAAAGTATATTCCTGAAAGAGGGTCTGGTTTATGTTTTCTGTACTCAGAAAGCATATAGGAAAAAGCATCAAAACCTAGCAAAATAAAGCAATACCCACCATATGTCCAATTAGATGAAAAAAAAAAAAAAAAAACAAACCTGTATTATTTTTAGCTATCAAAGAAAACCTGCCAGTGTCTCTTTTTGTGCTATAAATTTTCAGTCAACAGCCATTAACAAGCTAGGTCATGGGAAGGTAAGGCCCTACATACTGTGTTCCTTCAGCTGAGGATAATAGCATTTAACTACAGCCTAGGTTTTAATGCCTGAAACCTTGGATTGATTGACTCTTGTTCTGGAGATTTAAGTATGAAACTAACGTCTGGAATGAGCTTCAGTCATGGCAATACTCTGGGTAATTTGGTAGTGAATAAGAATGTGCTTTACAGCCTGCTCTCAAGGTTCATCTTCTGCACAAGTAAATGATTGGGGCTTTGTCAAAGACTTCAATATAAGTTTTGCCCTGAGAACATGCTTAATCAATGCATATTCTGGTAACAGCACACCTGTATGGGGCAAATCTGCCTGCTGCCCTGTCTCCTATCCTTCCTCCCATGCATATACTCCTGGTCAATAGCAGATTGGAGGCAATGGCAGTATAGAAAAGTTTTCTGAGCAAAGTTACCATTCACAAGACTCACTCACCTAGTTTTGATGAAAACCTGAGAGTAATCCAGAAGTCAGCTTAACACTGGGCTAGCCTGGAAAGGACCCAATGTCTTTATGACTAATTATGGTCAAAGAAGCTTTTGTTTTGATAATAGTGGGTTTGACGATATCTGTCTTCAGGAGGATGTAATGTTTCCTATATGACGAACCTTCTGTATTGTTTCTTGTTTTCCTGTGTTCTCTCTTTTCCAGGTTCTATTTGCCTCTCAACTCTTTTCTTGGGTGATATCCCATTTTTGTTTCATTGCTTTTTGTCCTTAGAATAGCAGATCATTTACATTATGTGTTGGAAAAATGTTGGTATTATGAATGTTCTGCCTGCCTCCTGTGCAAGTAGCATATGAATGAAATTAGCAATCTGACAGAATTTAGACTAAAATGTAAAGGACTGTTTCAAACAGTCAACTCAAGTGGAAAAAAATCTATTAAAGAAACCTTAGATGCATGGCACTAGGCTTTTTCTTTCTCAGTATATCTAGCTCTCCGTATGGCTCATCATTAATACTCATTTATATGCCAGACAGGGCATTTGTATCTAGGTTTTTCTTTGTTCTCCTCTAGGTATTTTAATATTCACATAGCCTATATCTACCCAGAGTAAAGACAGGTGAGAGTGGTCACTTATGTATTCTGGAGGGGGAAAGTCAAATATGCCCAACTCCTGCCAGCTGGAGCTACCTTTGCTGTGCCCAGAGGAGGTTCTGCAGTTCCATTATAGCTGCTATACAATCACTACCAGCAAGAAGGACTTAAAGGAGTTACCTACTAAGAGTGTCATGACAAACAGCAGGTTGTGCCTAGAAGCCAAAATGTGTCTAGCTATCAAAGCATCTCTCTGCAATTCTGCCTCTGCAGGGTACTGTCCAGGTACACAGATAGTTCACAGGCAATGGAAGAAAATCCGCATGAAGCAAGGATGCCTTTCAAAGGTCATACGTGTCTTTTCCTTGAAAAAGAGCTTGTTTTTTCTCTTCATTACAAGCTCCTCAAAACAGGTAACCTTTTCCCACATCCAAGTATTAGAGCAGACACAGCCTTTAGCTGAGACAGAAAAGAGGAGGGCTGCACAGCCACATGGGTGCAAATGTACCATGACACAGTTATGTATGCCATGCAGCTAGTGCTTTTGAAACTTCTCTACCCATGTCATTCAATCTGTTCAATTGCACTTGGAACAATGTGGTCTTGACTGAATGGGGATCCTTGTCTCTACACAGCTGAAATCACTAATTCTCTTGGAGGCAAATATGGGTATATCAGTAAAGAGATTGGTTTGTAAAGTAGTAAAGGTGAATATAAACCTGTGACAACAATCATTCTGCATGAAGCAGACTCACATGGGTGGAGTTGCTAGCAGATCATTTCTGTTTGATAAACTGAATTAGCCAAATGAAGGTGCAGTAAGGGGTTTTGGCCCTTAGGCACCACTTCTTGCCACTGCCTTGGAGACCTGCTTTGACTGTCTCCCCAGCATGGCCAGACTTTGACAGGGCATGAGCTCCCTTTTGAACAACTGGCAACTTTTTCCAGATGTTTCCACTGCAGCTGTCACAACCCAGAAAGTTGGACAGCACGGGTAGCACATGAGATTCAGGCATGTTTGTACCCATGTGGCATCCTTTTTTTATTGCTTTTATTGAATGCTTCTATATACAGAACATATTTGTAGGAATCAAGTTTCATTTCTGAATAATTACATATATAAAAATGAACTGAGTAATTGAATTCCAATGAATAATTCAAGCAGCTGTAATATTTGAATCTATAATCTGCCAGAGTGTTATATGATCTTATTTCCACTTGATTCCTGAGAGGAAGTGCCTTACAAGCACTGGTACATAAAGTTGTCTCTAAACACAGACACCATCCATCGTAAATGTTTAATGTCCAATCATGAATTACAGCACCTGTTTTAAGTGATCAGCTACTAAAGGATATATATAAAAAAAGAGGACGGAAATAAGGGTTTCTTTCAAGGAAGATTATTTCCTGCTGTTGAATTTCTACATCTCAATAGAGTGCCAAATTCAGTCCTTTTTCTTGAAACATCTATTGTGCATATAGCTGTAAACTGAAATAAAGATCTTAGCATGGAATTTCAGTTACAACACCGAATGTTTCAACCTCATTTTGCATGCACAATGATTTAAAGCCTTGGCTATGCGTATATATGTTATATACTACAAAACAGGTCCCACAAACCTTTATTCACTTTCTCAGTGATTATTCCATCAGTCTTGTCTACTATTACAATTGGGTTTAGTATTCCTGATTATTTGTAAAATGTCAGTTTTATTATATATGCCCATATTCACCTGAAAAAAAAAATATTCAGTGTATCCTCTATGAAAAATTCCTTCTAATCAGGATAATATCTTAAGCGATAAGTGACATATAATGAATAATGAAGAGTCAACAATTAGTGGTAAAATAAGTACCTTACTAAAAATAAATAGAATACAGAGGAAAGTAAAAATAAGAGGATATAACAGAGAAAGGGGGGGTAACCTTACAGCCCTTTTCAGAATGATTCACATGCAGGAAAACAGGGAAAAATTCACAGTGGATCTGTTTCTCAAAGAGTCTGGTCCAAGTCTCACTGGCAAGAATGAAGAGGGAGACTTCAGAAATATGAAGCAGGAGAAAGACATAAAAAAGAAATGGAGTGAGGGGAAGGACTTCATGCCACTTTTTCCTCTTGGCCTTTATACTCTACACACATTTTCCTTACCCTTACTCATACTCGTTTGTCTGGGGAAAATGTTGGGATTGGGAAGTGATCCATGAGAATGAAGCAGCTTGAAAAGCATTATACTAGTCTGTGGAATAAGTAATACTTCAACCAAATGAAGTAATGGAAACCACTTCACCCAAGTCATTTAAAATTGGACTGAATAAGGCACTGGAGATTACGCTGAAGGGAATAATTCTGCATTGGCAGGAGTATGGACAAGATGACTTAATAGATCTAGTGTCCATGTGCCAAATCCTGAGATCCAGATCCAGTTTTTATTACTCTATCGTTACTAAAGTTGAACTTCCATTCACTTTATTGGAAGCTCACCCTGACACAAGGAAAAAACAACCAAGAGTTTCAAGATTTAAGCATCAAGCCACAAATAAAAACTATTTCTGTATCAATTAAAAAAGAGCTTGCTACATATTAGTTATAAAGTCCGAGTGTAAAATAATATTATAACGTATATAGAGCACTCCAGAGAACTCCTTGAATTATTCTTAGTAGCCTGCTCAGAAAAGTTACACAAAGTTTATCTACTTCAATTGGTTAGGAGTCGCCAGAGCCAGTGAAAACCCTGCTGCTCACTTGAAGTAAGTCTCTGTTTATGTTATGGTGATCCTGTGATATCTGTGAACAAAACATTGTCATGAAAATTGAAGTTTAAGTATGCTTTACCATTTAAGCATGGGAACAGTACCAGAAGCTTACATTAAATCCCACATAATTTAAATATAAGCAACAGTATTTTTTCCTTTTCTTCATTAAATATCAGTGGGGAATTTCAATGTAAATGGCAGAAGGCTCAGGCTAAATGGAGCCTGTGTTCCTTGGTGTAGAAATGTATATAAAGAAATCAAGGCTCTTCAGAAATTGTGCTAAATTGTGATTTGTTTTAGTTTTAAAACAAAATAGAACTAATTAAACCAAAATTAGTTCAGCAATGCTATCAACAGATTTAAAATGAGAGATTTGGGGGTGACCTGGGGACAGAGAAAAGTATGCCCTTGCCTGTGCACAAGTGCTGGTTTAGATGCAGATAAATAGTTCCAATTTTCACTCTATTTCATTCATACCAACAGTTGTTGCCTGCTAAGGTTATTCCTGACAAGGAAACACTGATTCAGTTCCTCTGGCACACTATAGAATGATCATACACAGAGAAATCAAAACCATGTTATAGAATCATAGAATAGTTTGGGTTGGAAGGGACCTTCAAAGGTCGTCTAGTCCAACCCCTTTGCAATGAGTAGGGACATCTTCAACTAAGTGAGGTTGCTCAGAACTGCATCCAGGCTGGCCTTGAATGTCGCCAGTCAGAAAGATAGCTGATGTAGGAAACTCTTTATTTCGTGATATAGAGAAATATACATTAGTTATACTGAAGTTAAAATTTCCCAATAGAGTAGGGGATTGGGAACTGTAGGAGCTCCAGTATTTAAATGGTGGCTACAAAGAAGATGTACAAGGAGTCATCTAATGGGTACAAGTTGCTCCTGGGGAGCTTCTAATTGGACACAAGAGGAAAATTTTTCACAATGAGAAAAATGAGCCATTGGAATAACCTCCCCAGGGAAGTGGTGGACTCCCAGACAATGGACATTTTTAAGATTCAGCTGGAAAGGCTGCTGGGACATCTAATCTAGGTCACACTTTGCCTAGAAAAGTTGGACCAGATGATCTTTGAGGTAACTTCCAATGTGATATTCTACGGTTTATTATATTAACATGGTTGATTATATGACAGTAGAATTTCTTTCCTTCTAATAAAAAAAAACTACATTAAAAGTCAGGGTCTTATTAATGATTTTTATACTATATTGAAAATTCATCTGAGAAATTTCCTAAAATTTGTCTCTTTAGGAATTCTTATCTGTGTTTATAGTGAGCTCTAGTCTGCCTGAAGGGAAGAGATTTTTCTAGTATGTTTCTAGAATAAGATTATTGCCCAACACTATAAGGCTACAAACGGTTATGTGTGTTCCCAAAATCAGAAGAACAAAAATCTAATTTGATAATTCCTTTTCGGTTTTGTTTCTGTGTCAGGTTTTGGAGATGTTTGTTTATTTGTTTGTTTTCTCTGGTTTTGTTTGGTTTGGTTTTTGGGGGTTTTAATTATAGCACTGGCCCTTCCTTTGCATGTCTCTGCAAGTGAGGACACATTTCATAGCTTCTTCTATGGTGCTACATATCCACCTGGCAAGGGCACAGCATTACAGATGCAACACAGAAAGAGGGGCAATGCCTTCTGCCGTGTTCCAAGCTCAGTGAAAGGCAATCCCTATCTTCAACTAAGCCTCAACTAAGCTAAATCCCCCCACATATGGGACACAGTTTCATCCTTTCGCTGGCACAAGACCATTTGTGCCACGTTTTTGCTGGACACATTGAAAAACTGTCACATGCCAAGGACAAAATGGTATTGAAGAGGCTAAGGGGAAAATACAAGTGGTCTGATCCTACTGCTCTGACAGGACAAGCATTAGGCAGCTAACAGTTATTGCACAATTTTGGAGGAGCCAAGGACTGCTTTAATTTGCACCACCTGTCCAAGTAGCTGTGGTTGACCATGGGCATGGTCACAGAGATAGATATTGTTAATATGCTATCATTGAATTCATACTTTACAAAGACTGCAGCATGCATTAGGTCTCCCCAAAAGCAAGAGAAAAAGTCACTGCTGCCCAGAGAGCTTACTGTCTATACAACGCCGATGCACCTGATTGATTGCTTGGACCATCATTATTTTTTAAGCAAGTTAAATGTCTTTCTGCTTCTTTCAGTACGGAAGGCATCACTTCCACAGTATGCTTCATCTGGAGCTCTATTTAAGTAAACTCAGGAGAGCATATTCTATATAGGTAATACAAAATCATGTGTGATTTTTTGTTGTTGTTTCAATAGACAGGGTTTGAGTAATGTCAGGGTTATGGCTTTTGTTTTATTTGGAGGGTCTACTTTTTAACGGAAGCAGGAAGCAGTCCTTGGACACAGTAAGTCACAATATATAAATAGCTCTGCTGAGAGTATAACAAAGACTCTTTTGTGCTTTTTTACCAGCATAGCCAGTCATACATGCAACTTAGTAACATAAAAATACCTCATCCCTACTTATGACACCCCTACCTTATAAAAAATTATTAAGACATCCATTTAGAATGTCTATCAAAAGCACATTAGTTTCTATGCATTCCTTAGGAAATATCATGCAGAAGTTAAAATTATTTTCTTTAATAACTGTAGAGAAATTTGAGAAATTTGCTGTTGTCTGATTACTAAATAGAACATACAGATAATTCATCTTGAATTAGAATATATTTCTGGAAATAAGCTTCTCCATATGGTTTCATATTTATTTCTGCAAGGTGAATACAGTGACAGGATTTTTTCGAATAAGGCTATACATCTATACATTTTTTGTTAAATTAAAACCAGCAGATTTCCTACGTAGCAAGCATTCTGGACCTCATTTTAAGCCATTTGAAGGAGGTCTGAAGTTTATTGGATTTTAAATGCATCCTTTTCTTCATTGAGGGTCTTTTAAAGGATAGTTTAATCTGTCTAATTTACATTCAGGAATTTCATTTTACTTGCCAGGCTCTGGGACTGTCAAATCCTTCAGCTTTTCCTTCTTATCAAACATAATAAAGCGATCATATAGAACCAGTAGGATGAATTTTTTTGATTTTTATCCAAATGCCATTTTCAAGTCCAATTTAGGTCATATAGGTTGCCAATTTTATACAGTTCAGAAGTTAGATGTGTTTTCCAAAGAAAGATTATCAGTAGTAAGTATAAACATATGTCAGTCCATTAACTCTTAAAAAAATACTCAGCACATCAGACTTCATTCCTTGCTACATTTTCAAATAATACAGTAGGTCCTACTTGAGACTTTGTAAGGTCCTGATATAAAGGCTCCCCAAAACTGTGGAAATCTTTTGTTTTTCTAGTGGGGTTTGTACTTAGGCAAACTCCAATACTTGTGAACATTTTATTGACTGGGCTTGATCACATCTTGAGATTTGGGACAGATAAGGGCCCCATGCAGCCTATTCTAGCCACTGGTTAGAATAGTTTCCAGTGGAATATTCTCCAGCTGCTCCATAACTTAAAAGACTTATTACGTCCTACTTACAACCAGAGACAGAAGTTAAATTTGCCTATTGTCAGCCAATCATCCCCTCTTCCCCCTCTCTCCTACAAATGTAATACTCCATTTTTACCCTTCTAAGAAAAGAAGGGTTTCCCCATTTGGTTAAAACCAATACAGTTTCTATACAAGGTGTTGATTTGTATTTCTTATTCATGAATATTTTTTCTTCAGTGTTATGATAGAGCTTAGGAAGTATTTTTTTTCCCCTGTACTTTGAAAAAGAAAGGTTCTTTTATTTCCAGCTCTAGGAGCAACCAAATGACAATCCATGCTAACCCCTGAAGTCAAGTAAATTCTAACTAACTCCATAGAAGTAATACTGTGTTACCAATTACTTTCTTCCTCTGCTTAGCATGATGCAAATTGATGCAGAGCAATGAGAGCAGGTTTGATTTCCCTGCACAAATGAATTAGATGGTACACAGAAAGTCAGCAATATACCCCCAACTTGGATTATGTGCTAAGTATGTTATTACTTGTATACACAGAATATTTTAAGATTAACAAAGTATTCATATATTTCTTAGGCTTTATGAAAAAGTGAGTCTGTCTTTAGTGGAGCTTTGTACTCTAAATGGGGATAGATGGGGATTCTGCCAAATCTAGTACACAATTCTCATTAACATAAGCCAGGTGAAGTTTCACTATTAGCTAAAATTAAATAAAAGTTATGAGGTCAAATTTCTTGTCTCATGCACATGAATGTGTTTGGACATACAAAAGGAGAACAATTCATCCTTTTCTCAGTCTTCAAGTAGAAGATAAAAGAGATTGAGGACTGACCTATTGTTGATTCTTCAAGCAATTGCTATATCATATGTCAATTTTTAAGATTTTTTCCAATATCTTTTTCTGGAGACAGAAAGACATACAGTACCCATTTGTTCATGAGCCTCGCTGATTCTGTGCCTTACGATGATAATGAAAAATCACTTATAAGTCCATACGACTTATTTTAATTCAGGGATAGCTAATAAAAACATACATATGCACTTCTCAGCACCTTCTCAGAAGAATGGAGCACAGTTTTCAGTCTGCTTTGAGAGGAAAATGTGGATAATAACTCAGAGGGCTAAGCCTGTCCCACTATCATGGCCCTATGTGAGAGGCACCTCATAGCAGCAGCCTTTTCCCTCTGACAAATGAGAAATGGGAGCAGGATTCAAAACATCTTCCTGAGTCTTCACATGAGCAATTAATCTGCTCCCCTTGAGCAAGTCAGCACACTAATCTTCATGTTAGCTCATTTGTATCAACTGGTTGCTATGGTTGTACACTGAAACCTTTGCTCACCTCCTGTTGCGGCAAGCCAACTCCTGCCTCTGCTGACAGAGAACAAAGAAGAGTAGGCATCCAGGTCATACCTCCTATTGCCTAGCTTGCACAGAGGGAGAGAAAGCCACAGTATTTTTCCATCTCTGGGTCTATCCCAGTGTAAAGGCTGTTAGGATAGCATAGCATCAAACTCCCTTCAGAGACTATGGGCCAATATATATCAAAGGTATCACAGTAAGTAAAAGGGCAATCTAGACTATCAATCAGTGGTATGGAATCCTCAGCAAACATACAGGGATAGAGAGAAAGTGCTTCCAAAATATATAACTTGGGATTTTTGTATTACACCTCCTGGGTATAAAAGTGTGTGACAAGATCCATAAAACTGAATATTTCAGAAAAAGACAACATATAGCTTTAATAGCATCGGGTCAAGTGTCAGGTCAGAGAGACATGAAGTCTTGCTTGAGATCACAAGGTAGGTAATATTCATAGTTCCTGATTTTCTTTACAGCAGCTATCAGTTAGAGAGTCTCTATCATCTCCATCAAAATAGAAAGTAAATATAAAAAGAAACACTCTCATATCCCACAATATCCTCACTTCCACCACCAAGTAAATAAGATTCATTTTACATTTACACTTGAATTATTGCTATGCAGCCAATAAAACCAAAATATGAAGCCCTACTGAAGAGCAGCCTTAATTTGACAGCATTTCTGAAGCATTTGGGGAAATCTGCTGTCTATGAATGCTGTATAAATTCTGTTGTTGATTTTTATAGTACTGCAAAAGGAGAACTTCCAAGTGTCGCTCACAGCAGGAAATGCCTTCAGCCTATTTCTACAAACAACCAATAATTCTTAAGTTAATATCTGGTGGGGCATTTCAAAATAGTATGCTTTCTCATGAGGACTGTATCACCTACAAAAACTGGCAGCATGAGTTGCATCATTTCATACAGATGTGTTCTCATGTAAGTTTTCTTTACTATAGAATCATAGAATATTTAGGGTTGGAAAGATCTTAAGATCATCTAGTTCCAATCCCCCTGCCATGGGCAGGGACACCTCACACTAAACCATGTCATCCAACGTGGCCTTGAGCACCACCAGAGGCAGAGCATTCACAGCTTCCTTGGGCAACCCAAGAAAGTAAAAAACTTCTTCCTTATATCTGATCTAATCTTCCCCTGTTTGAGTTTGAACCCATTATCCCTTGTTCCATCACTACAGTCCCTAAAGAAGAGACCCTCCCCAGCCCCCTCCAGATATTATATGAGTGATGCAAGTTGTGATTAGAAAAAAGTTAGTACAGTGATTAAAATAGGTGTTTTTTTCTTTTCATAACTTTTTCCTCTTTGAAGAAGAAAAATAAAATAATCCTACCCAGATCCCTGCTTTCCTATTCCTACTCATCCTTTTTCAGATCCCTTCATCATAAATTGTTGACCATATTCATCGAAATTCAGAATACAAGAATGGGATTTTCCTTTCCACTGCGTTATCACTTACCGCTGCATTAAACTTGCTTCCCTTCCATAAGAAAGTTTAATTCTACCTATTTATCATATTATTTATGATATGACACCAGACTTAAAATAACCCTGTATTTAGAAATACAGATACTTCTATTTATTGAAAAAGAAAACAGGAAAAACATTTTTTCAATGAACTTTTTAAAGTTCATAGAAATAGCAACACAAAGCCCACAGAGTAAAAGACAGAGCATTAACATCTCATTGTGGTGTACACCAGAGTTATATGGATGATTATGTGAAAAATGAATTCTCAAACTTCTGTCCTGTTCATTTTATTTTAACATCAGCTTCAGGATTATGCATTTCAGAAGCAGGTAATACACGCTCAGTCAGAAAAAGATGACCTGACACCTTCTTTATGAAAACCTGGGGAGAAGTAGGAACCTTCAGTTCACAGCTACGTCTGTTTTAACTGTGCTGACCCTGTTTGTGTTTCACAGCTGATGCTGAGAGCCTCGCTATAGACCTGTGTTTAAATTTTTTAAATTCCATTCTCTAGAAAAGGAAAAGTCATCTTCTTTCAGTTCATAAGGCTAAAACAGTCAAGTCAAAATACAGAAGTACAATTTCTCAGGATGTCTGCTCTATCCTTATTTGTTCCATTTTTCTAGTGACTATTTGATTCAGCTCAGGCAGCCACTCCCAGTTCCTGAGCCTCAGCCAGGTCTCTCAGGCCCATTCACAATTCCAGCACTAACTTTCCATAATTATTTTATTTCCTTAATCTTCCCAATGGTTGGTTTAGCCCCAGGTGGGCCTCATTCCTCTCCAAGTTCAATAAGACAGTCTCTTACTCCCTCTGCTCTCCTGTCTCCTCCAATTTTGATTTTTGTTGGCAGCCTCACAGTATCTCCTGTTCTCCTTTACACACAAAAACACACATGTGCATGCACATGCAATAGCATGGGAAATACCACAACCATTTGGGGAGAAACAATAGCAAATTGTAATTTTCCACACTTGGAAAAAAGGGAATGAATCAAAGGGTGACACAAAAGAAGAGTGTGAGGGAAAAAGAGGACTATAAAACTTTAAGTAATGAGAATTGAAGGAAAAATGGAAGAGTTTAAATATAGCATTAGAAGAATGGTGGAAAAAAATCTTACATTTATAAGGATAAGAAAAAAAATCTAAAATACGTTGGAGATGAACAGAAAATGTAAAAACAGAAAAAAACCTTAAGCCCCAAATAAGCCAAAGCTCAGTGTAGCTACTGCACTTCCTACCTATCTGTCCAGTATCTATCTCTAGAAGGGTTAAAAAAGATGCAAAACACCCCAATCAGTTTCATCTTACTGTCTCAGTCTTAGTTTATCACAAAGTAATCCCAAAGTTACAAATGACAACTACTGGAGTATTCCCTTGGCTTTTTCCACAACGTGTTAACCTAGAGTGCAGTACGTATCATTATGCAAGAGTAATGCTGCATGCTACACCCTTGTGTAGCATCTAACTGTACTCTAGAGGCTAAGTCTGTCGGCTGCGCCTTAAGAAACTCTTTAAATACATGGCTGATTTAAAGCTATGGCTATGTCTAACCTGTGGAATCCAGGCGTGCTTCCTACAGCAGCGTGCCTGTGTGTGTGTGCACACCCCAGCTGCGCCCTGCTCCATGTTAACTCCCTTCCACCCTACATCCCCACGCCCGGTTTCCGGCCCAGCCAGGTCCCCCCTGGATGATCGGGGACATGGCTATGGCACACACCCCACAGTTCAGATGGAGCCTCTGGGAGTCATTGAGTGCTATGCTTGCAGCAGCCTGAAGCAGAGCTCTGACTCCGGGTAATTATTTTGTGAGCTGAGCTTTGTATGAATATTGTCCTCTAATAGTTTTGCTGTGAAAAAGCGTATCTTTTCTCACTCTCAAGAGCTGAAATAAGTTTGGTTCATTTTGTAAAGAAATTACTTTAACAGCTTGTGCCACATTTAGTGAAAGGAATATAAGCATACAGCAGGGCCAATCTGGTAACAAAGGACATGCTGGTTTGGTAAAAGCAGCCAGAGCATTCACACAGCCACATTGCCATGCACTGCACTGAAGTGTACTCCTAGGTGTCAGTAGTTCATGCTTGGCCATCTGTATTTTGTCAACAATAACAATTCACTTTTTAATGAATGTTTAAAGTCTCAATTCCCCCAGGAGTAACGGCTATAGAGAGCATCAAATATTGCTGAAAGAACAGGGATTCCAGGAATAAACAGAATGTTGTGGAATGGCAAACGGGAACCAGTGACCTCATTATTCTGGAAAATGTCTCCTTTTGAAACACAAGGAACTCTGACAATTGTAAAGGTTTAGTATTGAACAATGGAGTTTTGCAGAGATAGAGTGAAAGCAAAATTGAGCCCCCTGTGTACTTATGGCAGTTCTTTATTATGTGCCATATATTATCATGTTGTGCTGTGTTTTGCTTTATCGCTGTTGCATCTTTATTGAAGGTGGGCCAGAAATAAAACACAGACGTAAACATACCTGCACTTCCAAGGCACTTGGCTTTAGCTAAGAATGTGGCAGCTGAAAGCCATCCTCAGCACATTTTGTACTAAATGGTTTATATTCTTCCTTTAAAACAAAAAACAAAGAAAACATGTAAAATAGCAAATAAAATTTTACTGTTGTAAAATAATTACATATTGTGTTATTTGCTGTAGTTTAAAGGAATCTGGTCATGCAGGTATGGGAAATGACTGACTTTACAGAGAAATGGAGGAGGATAGCAATTTTTCCCTCTAGTCTGCAGAATACAGAGAAAACAGGACACATTCTTGTCTTAAAGTCAAGGGATTTCCTTTGTTTAGGCGTATTAGGCATATTACAGACTGGTGTCTTGCAGGCAGACACTGAGGTCTGCAGTGGGTTATTGAGTTGTAGGACACAAAGCCGCATAAAGCAAGAGAAGTCATTATTCCAGTGACAATGGAGCAGAAAAATATCCACTGCTGACAGGCCTACTCACTCACAAGTCCACTGGTGTCAACATGCATAGCAGTAGAGATAGAATAGGTTAGGAAAGAGTTTTTTACATCTGGATAAAAGGGAAGTGTAAGAGCTAAAGGGACGCAAAATACTGCATGTCATTATTTGCCCTACTGAGGAACAGCAGACACATACTGGAACTGAAGGATACCATATATAAAGACGTAAGAAACCACATGTATTATTTCAGCCCTGTGCCCCAGCTGTAAAACATTATTTGAAGTTATAAGGTTATAATACTTGCACAGCTGTGGGAAGGTGAGGGTCATCCATTTTACATACATATTCAAATTAAGAATGCAGGGCTGCTGGCACAGAGCAACAGCAATGATACGGCCTCAAAGGTAGGAATGTACAGAAGACAGTCAAAAATCTCTTTTCATTTTCTCTTTCGAGGTGGATGTCAACTTTTTCATTCCTCCCTTGGTTATACATGACTAGGCCTGAAGATGGAAAATGATGACCAACCTAGGCATTTAAAGTACAGATTCACAGAAAATTCAGAAACCCAAGTAAAAAAAAAGTATCATACAAAAAGGCCTCATTCACACCTAAATCAGGTGGTGCTTAAATGCCCTAAGTGCTTTCTTTTTCAATATTCAAATGTGTTTCTTGAAACACACATCTGTTCATAGCAGAACTGCCCCGGCTACACTTTCCTTAAGCCCCATCTGGATTCAGAAACTAGATGTTTCCGCATATGAATATGCCTGCACAGCAATACACAGGTCACATGTACCTCAACTGGCTCTTAATGAACCAGTCTGGGTACCAGAAGCTCATAACTTATCACTCCCCACTGAGTAATTTATCCTGTTATGATATGTCTTCATGACCTTCCACTCACCATGTCAAAGAAAAACATAATTGCTGAGGTTGGAAGGGGCCTCTTGAAGATCGTCTGCTGTGAACCCCTGCTCAAAGCAAGGTCAGCTACAGCAGGTTGCTCAGGATCATGTCCAGCTGCATTTTGAAATATCACCAGGTACAGAGACTCCACAAACAGGGCATCCTGTTCTACTCCTTGACTACCGTGACCACAGCAAAAGTGGTTTTGCTCATGCTTGAATGGAATTTCTTGTACCACTGTATTGATTGCCTTTTCTGCTCCTGAGACTCCGGCTCAGCAAGCTCCAGGCTCTGCTCTAGGCACAGCTCCCAGCCCATTGTCTGCAACCAGAACACTGAGCCTTTTCTGTAGCTGCAGGTCTGCAAACAAAGGAGTCATTTGCCTGATGCCAGAAGTCAGAAGCTTGCAGCCTTCACCAACAGGCGAGGTCTCCAGTACCAGTGGTTCTGCCTTCCTTTCACTTTGTCCAGGTGGAATTCAGGCTCTTGCAGCAACAAGGTCTTGGAGAATATCTCATCAAACTTCTTTTCTTGTCTGTGATGCTATATAGCCTGTAGACCTCCTCCTGCAGCTCTTTTACTTGGTGACACAGATCCTGTATCAGTACACAGATTTTGCAGACCAGGACACCATCCTCCCCCAGCCCTAGCCACATGTCACGGTTTAACCTGGCAGGCAGCTAAACACCACATAGCTGCTCACTCATGTGTTCTTCAGTGGGATGGGGGAGACAATTGGGGAAAGAAGTAAAATTCATTGCATGAGTTTAATAGGACATAAAGAGACAAGTAAGAGAGGGGGGAGAGGGGGGAATTAGTAGTAGCAGCAGTAGTAATTAATAATAAATAATAAGAACAGCAACCAGAATTATAGAATAATTAGAATATACAAACCAAGTGATGCACAATGCAATTGCTCACTACCCACCAACCAATTTCCAGACAGTTCCTGAGCACTGACCCCTGGCCAGATTTCCCCCTAGCTTATATGCTCAGCATGACATCATATGGTATGGAATATTTCTTTGGCCAGTTTGGGTCAGCTGTACTGTCTCCTCCCAGCTTGTTGTGCCCCCAGCCTAAACACTGGTGGGGCAATGTGAGAAGCTGAAAGTCCTTGCCTTAGTGTAAACACTGCTTCTGCTTAGCAATAACTAAAACATCAGTGTGTTATCAACATCACTCTCATCTAAAGTCAAAACAGGACTATACCAACTACAAGGAAGAAAGCTAATTTATCCCAAACAAAACCAGGACACCTCAGTGAGGCATCCCTCCACTCACAGACCTGCAGAGCTGCACCTTCCCACAGGTTGAGTTGATGCCAGAGCAAGTTGCTTTTTTTGCTATCCTGTGACAGGTCACCACCACTGCTGAGCATGTGTACACCACCCTCAACAGAGTTTCTGCCCTTCTTCTGTACACCCTTCTGTGCACCACACAAATTGCCACATACTGGTGCATCTCCTGGTTGCCTCTGTTCACTGCACTCTGTCACACATCTGTGTCACAAACGTATACCTGAATGTCCTGAGGGACATAACCCAGTTGGTTCTCTTAGCACAAGACCAGCAAGACCTGTCTCTAAAAATACAGTAACAGATGCTGTCTTCAACAATGCCAACTGGAACACTGGAAAAGAAACTTTTTCCCTGGGATCTGATATAATTTGCTGCATATTGCTACAGTTCTAAGCATGTTTTAAAAGCACAAATTGCATCTTTTATTTTTACTCCAGAGTAGACTGAAACATTCAAGTAAGCTCTGCTCACATAATCAAAAATAGTTTAGAGGATCCTTTTGGCTTTCAGGAAATGGGTACTACCTATTCACTTGCTCTGGGCAGTTCACTTTTCCTTTTGACTTCAGGTGCTTCCTCAGTCAGCTGGTTAACTATTCTAGAACCTGGCTTGGAGTACTTATTTTCTGGGAATCCGGACACCTAACTTAGGGGACTAGATTGTCTCATACACAGCAGTAGAAAAATACTTAGAAGTAATTATAGTTTTAACCTATTGAAATTTCTGGAATATAGATCCAGAAAGAAGAGTGACATCCCTAAATTCTAATGATTGATAGTATTAACCCTAGGTCCTTAAATATCCAAGGGCTAGACATTCAGATGCTCAACACATTGGCTGAATGCAAGAATGACTGCAGAGTTCATTGTGGTGCCAAATGAGTAAGGGTTAGGAAGCTAGCTCCTGGATTCACTATTGTTCAAGCACCCTCCACGGGTGAAATCCTATCTCTCTCTCATTCCCACTCTAGCAAAGGTGACAAATTAGTAACTATTAGCTGCAGAGAAGAAGGATTTCAGACCTCTGAGTAGCAAATTCTACTTTAAATTATGGCAAAGTTAGAAAAGTAAATTGAACACCACTATCATGTAATAAGCTGTGGTTAAAAAGGAATAAAGATAAACTGAAAGCAGTGTCAAGATCAGAAACTCAGTCATTCCTTCTGTACTGGTAATTGTAAGACTCTTGAAAATAGATCCACCAGAAACAAATTGTATAATATTACATTATACATAATAAATTGTATACATTGAGTTGGTTTAGTTCCATCTGGTAAAAAATGTCAAAGTCTGTAAAAGTAAAATTTAATAGGCAAATGACCATTCTTTCCTAGTAAGGCAAATAATATGGAATGGACTATATATATACATTTGAACTTTCTTTACTTTCCAAAACTGCCTACTGGGCATGAACTATGGTCTCTGCTAGCTCCCAAATCATGCCAAGCTGCTCTCTAGGAGGACAGTAATTGTCTCAGGATAAAAACTTGCAGGAGACTATTCCAACAGTTTAGTAGTAGAGACATTCAGGCACTGGATAATTTTCTACTATAGACATGACCTTAGAAACTGCTAAATCTAACACTGACTTTACACTTAGAAAGAGGAAAATCTTTTTTAAAATCTAAATTAGTTTCTTTTATTATGGGATGGAAAATCAGTATTCTGTATTTTGAATCAGTATCAGTATTTTGAATCAGTATTCAGTATTTTGAATGGAAAATCAGTATTCTAGCTAAAATTTCCAAAACTAAACTACCTGCAGTAGTGCTGTTTGCCTATCCATTTTTCTGTTCAAACTGCCTGTCAGTTCTACTTTCAAGGAAGTAAGTGAACCTAGAATGCAAATCCAGACTTCATTAATATTCTAAACAATCCTTATTCCTTAAAGTCAAGCCATCATGCAAGATGTGATTCTCAAGAGCTTTATTTCAAAGAATAATGCTAGAAGTTGATGCCAGAATTGTAATTACTCAACGAGATATTGTTCAAACATTGTATCTGAATTCAAGGCTGTAGTAAAAGAAATCACCTCTTAAAAATCACAGGTTTCCTGATTGGAACTAGTTTTGTTTCTTAGAGTTCACAGTGACTCTTGGAGGTGTGTAGTGTGAGGGCAAGAAGCAATAAGTGTAAGTTGGAACACTGGAAATTTTTACTAGGTATAAACAAAACAAAACAAGAAACCACACAAAACAAAAAACAGTTAGTTAAAAAAAAAAAAAACCCAAACCATTATAGCTGTTCAGAGTGTCTGTGAAGTCTCCATCCCTGGTCTGGTCCCTGACTGGACCAGGCCCCGAGCAGCCTGCTCTAACTGGACTTGCTCTGAGGAGGAGGTTAGACTACACTAGTGAGATTAAGACTGGATATTAGGAAAATTTTTTTCACAGAGAGGGTGATCAGGCATTGGAATAGGCTGCGCAGGGAAGTGTTCAAAAAATGGTAGATGTGGTCCTTAGTGACACAATTTAATGGTGGATTTGGCAGTAGTGGGGTAAAGGTTGGACTTGATGGTCTTAAAGGTCTTTTGTATTATTCTATAATACACAATCTCCAGAGGCTCCTTCCAGCCCCCAGAACTTTATGGATACTTACGGAGTCTACGAGCAGAAAAGGAAGAGTTGGTGTGAGAATTTCAATCAGCTCCAATTAACTCACAAAATAAAAGTAAGTCTTGAAATCTATTCATATTCCATTGGCAATTAACATGTATTAAAGGATGTTTATATACATTGCTGGCTTGCTTTGATACTATTTTACCTCTGTTCAGTTCCAGTCATTTGACTGCCCTATAATCTTCATTTTAGTAAACTCTGAATTTCTGGATAAATCTTACAAGGCTCTCAAAGCTGTCACCAATAGCCTATCACTGATCTATATAGCCTCTGAATGCAGCAAGTTAAGTGAAGCATATATTCATGTGGGGAGATTCCTGGAAACAGCAGAAAACAACACTCAAAGACAAAAGAAGGTCTAACCCTAAACAAAGTCAAATGGACCTAGAGATTCCTTGACTCTAATGCAGGGTTGAACAACTGCCAAAAGGTATCAAAACAAATAAGAAACCAGAAGTCTTTAGATGAAACAGTTACACGACTGTAGACTTGAGAAGAAATGCAGAACATTGATCTGAGTGATGAAAGCCACTTTTAACAAGTAAGCTAAAAATATAGCTGGTTGTTTCTATTATTTTCTTAGGAAACAAGATTTTGTGCACATCCTTTACAAATAAGAAGAATTGTATCAAAATGGGTGTTTTAACTGACCTGCACTACACTTCTGTAAACTGAAACAAATCTGCAGGGCACAGACAATGAGAACCAGAATGAAAGAAATGGCCCGTGCAATGCAATTGCCAAATATGTGTAAGCTCTGAAGATACCTAGTCAGCTCACTAGCTGTCACTCCAGAAAGACTCAAGTTTTCCATATGTGCCAGCCAGTTACAGGTATCCCAGGCACTTTATTGTGTATCAATTAGCACCATCTATGTGTAGGCAAGTGAATTGAACCCCGGATGTTTGAACAGAGTGTAAAATTTGCTTAAATCTCATCCCACTTCCCAATGTGGAAGCTAGAGCTGTTTTGCAGTCCCACGTCATATTTCTCTTCTCACCCTCCTCACAGCTCATGTTATGGTGGAATGAAATAAGGGCCTTTCAAAGAGAAAAGCAAAGGGAGGTCTCATCAGCCTTTCCAGACAGCAAGAAATAACCCAGCAACTCAGGCAGACCTGACAGTCCTAAGATTTCTACCTCCAAGTCAAATAGTTTATGCTACAGAGGTGGCCTCAGACACTTTCATCTTTCTCTTTGGGTGTTAAATGGTCTTCTTTGTTTTAAGTAATATCCATTGGAACACTGGAAGAGGTTACCCATGCATTCTATAACTGAAACACAGTATAGAACTAGAGATACCAAATAAAAGTAGTGGTTGGCAAGCCCAAAGTAGAGATTCTTCATGTAAGACACCTCATGCAAAGTACGTGGATACTCTGAAGACTTTTTACAGGATGTTGGCAGGTGCTACATTTTTTATCCTGAAAAGTGATTAGAAATATTAATTGAAAAAATATTATTAATTACAGAGTTAAATGGCACATGACTGACTCCAGCTGGCATTGAGTCAGAACATTTCAGTGTATGTTCAGTCTTAAGCAGGCACATTCCTTAAGCATGTACTACTGACTACCGTCAGACAGGCTGCTGGGCTGGAGAGGCCTTTGACCTATCTGATGTGGACATTCTTATATTTTTAAGTCCCTTACCTGAATGAAGCAGAGCTGCACTTTGCAACAAGAAAAGTAGAAAGAGAGAATCCAAACTTAACATATGGCTCTGTGATTTTTGAGAAACACCACCCTGCAGCACCAAAACTCCATCTGAAACTTGTTCATATATTCCCAGCATTATCTGATAAAAAGAACCATAAAAAAGAACACTTTGCTTAAAAAGTCTCAACCAGCCCCTCTGTTATCCAAACCAAAACTCCACACTTCCCTGAGGTTTGCCTGCCAGAACCACAAAAGACATTGGCACGTTCCATAGGCTCAGGCACCAGTAAAATCAAATATATATCTAAAGAAGACTGATTGCCTGTCCCTACTGCAATGATTTTAAGGCCCAGTGCTCCACAAGGGAGAGATACAAGACAGCCAGGAAAGACATTGTGAAAACAGACTGTGAGCATATAAATCACCAGTGCAATTCAGATGTTGAAACTAGGAAGATATCTCCTTTTCAGAAGATTAACTACCCTGTACATGCTAAGGCAAAACAAGCAAATCTTTTGATATAGATAAAATGCAGGATACTGTGGGGACAAGAATGGAGTCATCCTTCTGCCCCCGGTGGAAACATTGACTTTATTGAGCCAGGAACCGGAAAGGGTTATTTTTTCCTTGTGCTGAAATACAACCTCCAGACCATAGCTGGGAGGAGGATCAAGGGCACTTGCCTACAAGGATTTAATCTAGTATGGAAAAAATATATGTTCTTACAATGATTTTCTAACACCAAAGAATCTGTCTATTTTAATAAGTCCAGAGAACCTAGGTGCTGGTGATTTCTTGTCATAAATCAGGAGCTCATTAAAAGGAAAAAAGTATGAAAAGAAGGCAAAAATTCTGGCAGGAGTCTTGAGCAAACAATTGAAAAGCATTTTTTTTAAGTTTCCTTCATTTTGTTGCAACATGTGCAAAGGCCACAGCTCTGAGTACTACTAGTTCTGACATCTGCCAAATAAGTATCTAAAAGCTCCTGAATTTACTGAATTTTAGACCATGGATTCAGTTTTCTGGCTGTGTCTGGATACTGCCTGCTTAGAATGAAGCACAAAGCTGCGGTTCTGGGAGGGTGGTACAGAAAGTCATGCTACCTGACCAACAGGAAATTCAAAGTGCATCAATTGTAAGAGTCCAAAGAGCTGTTGAAAAGTAAGAGAAGGTTCAGAAGGGGATTACCATGTCCTAAATGTGATATTGTTTATTGAGAGGGCAGTGCTTAAATTACACTTTTATGAGCCAGCATGGCATACCATCACTTTTTCATTTTACTGGGAAGCTTGCTGGGATTTCTCTGGTTCACAGCTGCAGAAAGGATTAATTTGATTCTCTCCTGAATAAGATCTTCAGTACCACCATAGCTTCTAACTTGGAAGCAGCATACAAAAGTACTACAAGAACAAAATTATTACATCATCAGACAATGTAGAAGAGAAACAGGAACAAAAATGGATAAAATGCTAAGACTTGATTCAGCAAAAGCATTTATGTGCAGGTTAGCCTTAAGCATCCCTATTTAGTGAAGCACTAAAGCATGGTCTTGGGCTTCATTGAAGTTAATGGGATTTACACAGGTCCTGAAGGTAATCACATGCTTCACTGCTTCATTAAATCAAAATACAAGTATTACATGGCAAGCTTTATCCTCAGGGAATTCCACTGAAATACAGGGTGAAACAAACCTATAAATCATTTTAAGGTATTTATTATTAAAATGCACACACAAAAAAATGTGCTAAGAGGACTGTAGGTTGCATGAGAGCTCAGCCTTAGAATAGCACTTTGTTTAACAAGATATCTGAGACATAAGACCTCTTTAAGTGTAAAATCAGAAGTAACTACAGTAAAAAAAAGGCCGATGCAGCTGAGATCAATATTAAACCCCAGAGAAGGGGATTTTATAAAAGTATGGGGGGAGGGGAACAAAAATGGCAGAACAGGTCCCCAGAGAGCATGATAAATGATGACGGGTTAGGCAATATAGTTCTGCTTCCAAAAGCCAGGCTTAATCCTCACTCAGGAGTAGACATTGTGCCACGCATTTAATCTATCCCTTAGAGAGAGTCAGAAGGATCAAAAGCATCACACAGATACTTAAAAGGAAAGGTCATAGTCCCACTGAGGACTAATGCCTATATCCAGTCCTGCAAGCACAGGGATTTCTGGTGAGGGAGCTAACACTGCAACGTTTCTAGCGTTAACTCTGGCTATAGGGTGTTTGTTGTCACATCAGCTTCTTGAACCCTTCCCCTTTGCTCCAGACTACCCTGGTGCTGTGAGCTAGCAGCTCCCCATGTTTCTCCTACAGCTTTTCCATACCTTTCAGCAAAGGGATTTCTTTAACAAAACTAAGCTCTGTGATCAGATCACCCAAAGCCACTGCAGTGTCTCAAAACTACCAAAGCCTTTGTGGTTACAGAAGAATTGTAGAGAGCTGCTATAATTTAAGAGCAGGGATTTTTTTTCCACTGTAGTGGTTCAATGTGTGTTGTGTGCACACATGTGCTTCAGCACAGATGGAGAATCAAATGAATATCAGACCCTTTGGTGTGAGTTCAAATTTCCTGAAGGTGTTGGAATGTCTGTAAAACATCAGATGCCCTTTTGGTTGTTTTTTATAAATACATTTTAATTCTCTGCTGATTTGACATTTCACTTTATTTAGGAAAAATCGGGGAAAAAATGATAACATCTTAAAAAAAGTTATTATGGAAAAATAGAACAGGGAAAGGGAAGGAGGCTTCTATGTCCCTGGCAGCTACCTGTGTTTCTTATGCAAAGCCACCTATGATTATTCTACAACCACAAACAAGCCAGGTTTTCTTTGTGCTCTGTCCAGAAAGGAAGTTTAAAATATGTACATCTACTCCAAAGCCATTAATCTTTTTTACAAGATTATTGAGGGGAGTAGAGAACCATTGTCATATTTCTTAAAATAGATTTTCCCCAAAGATTCCTTTAAAGGAATCTTTAAAGTAAGGTTTAAGATATACTTTCTTTTTTTCTCTCTTTATATATTCTCTTAAAAATAGTTACTTTCACACTGATTAACTTTTCTACTAATTATATAATTTTTTCTGTTTCTTCAGAAAAACAGGAAATATTTTGCAACCTACTGCATTTAGAGCCCTGATTGATGGCATTAGTTTCAGCTTGCTACTGCCATCCCGGACCCACAGAACTGGATAGGCTGTACATCCTCATAGGCTGAAAGTTAGGTTACGTGAAAAAGTTTCTAAATGTAAGAAAAGTAAGAAGAAAAAAACAACAATCTCTGAACCTTTAGATTTTCCAAAATGGTTTCAAATGCACACTGAAAGTAACATCAGGCAAAAGAGCAACAAGAATCAGAGTCAGGCCCCTAAACAAATGTCATCACTGCTTATACTTCAGTCAGGGTGTTAATTATTATCACAAAGTGAGGAAACCACAGAATTGTTGGACCAAACACACGTTCCATGTGGAGAAAGTAGTACAAACAAACCAAAACCACATCATTTTCCATGGAGCACAGGGAAGATCCATTTATTTATTCAACAAGCCTTAGGGATCCTCCTCCTGTACGAACTGTCTAACCTACTACAATACAACTTGCACCC
Organism: Psilopsiagon aymara; assembly: GCA_024733675.1. NCBI lineage: Eukaryota > Metazoa > Chordata > Aves > Psittaciformes > Psittacidae > Psilopsiagon > Psilopsiagon aymara. The sequence continues at coordinate 54,415 of JANRGW010044155.1, forward strand.
AAAGGTTACTACAGCCTTCCACATGCCTCTAATTTATTAGCTATCTCAGCCTTGAGGTTACCACTGGAATAATTCTGAGTGCTATTAAGAAGGAGCTCGGTGTACAAAAACTACATCCATTGTATTATGACACTAGCACTGGAGAAACAGCCTTATCCCATATTCTCACATTTGCAATTCTTTTAAGTCTTTTAAACTAAGGTATGCAATTATTTCACCTGATGTATATGGTTTGCCCTGTGGCTGAGCCATGCACATGGTGAAAACCATGTCCTTTTCAGTGCAATATGGCATAGGGAGCAGTGGTACATATAGTTCAGAAGTTATCCCAGAGAATGACAAATACCAGGGACTGCACATTAAGCCAGCCGAAAGGCCACGGTAAGTAGTTTCTGAAGAATATGTCTAGAAGGTATTCTCTTTCTCCCTTATATCTCAGGGTGATTTGTTACCTGAACCTGAATAAAAAACCAAAACCATATTCTGGTATGCACCTAATAGAAGAGCATTATATAGCTGTGACACAGAGATTTTATTATTAATGGACCAAGCTAGCCATTTACAATGTTCAGAGCAAAACAGAGATTAGGAAGGTCACTGATCTGTTCTCTCAGAATTAAGAAGGACAGATCCTTTCCTGGTATGAAGTTATCACAATGAGCAATTTTTAGAGCATCTCCTTGCTATATATTGATGTCATATGTGATAAAAAGCTAAGCTGACAAACTTAGGTTGTGTCTCTATTACCAAATTTGCCTGAATCATAGACACAGTGCCAGATCTTATTTTTAGCTTGACGACCAGTAACATTTTACAGATATGCGCAGACAAGGCAAGGAAAAATCTGCAAGTGCCTTACAAAGGTGATTGACAGAAAAAAATTCACAAGTTAAAAGTTCCAGTCAGCCTAACTGAACCCCTGGAAATTCCTACCAACAAAGTCCTAAAACTGGTGTACTGAATGCAGTTGAACTGCTTTAGTTAAAGTTAGTTAACTGAGGTCATTTGGCATTAGCAACTTAAGGTAACTTGACTAGCTTAACTTAAAACCAGGTTTACCACGGTCTAGTTTTTCAACGGACCCAAAGCAATTCCATTCCTATATTTTCAAACTGATGTACAAATTAGTTATTTTAAATGTGTCATACTTAGAAACTTGCAAGCAAAGCTAATGCTGCACAAACCACACCTTTCCTTGAATTTATTGCCATCTTTTTAGAAAGTTTATTTAAAAGAATATAACCCAAATATGTGCTTTTCTATGAAACATACTTTTCAAGTTCATTTTGCCAGGGAAAATACTCACTTTCCAGAATGGCATATTTCATTTGCTACCAAAGAGGAGTGACTGTAACATAAAACTAGTGGCTCCTTTAGAAGAAAGAGAAACAATTTGACATGGTAGGTCTGGTATCCTTCTGCAATATCAAATGAAGCCCTATATTTTCAAAATGATGCATGGGAATTTAACAACGTGGTGCCCATTAAAGGCAATGCCAGCTCTCATGGTTTATGAGGTCACCAGAAGTCCTTGATGGAATTACACCCCTGTCCTGTATGGCTTATTCTCTTGTATACAGTCTGAGTCTGAACAAAAGCCTATAAAGTCAACAAAAGTGTCTACAGTCAGTTTGGTCAGGTTCGGATCAGGTATTTCCACTAGCAAGAGGGAAACCAGAGGAAAAAAAATACTGAGCAATTGTTCGTTTAACAGTGTGGCATGAGTCCTGTTTTGATGTATATTCCTGTATAGTAAGGGGAAATAATGTCTTCCTGTCGTCGTGCTGGAGGCATCTGATGGAAAAGAGAAACACTGAGGAATATTCCTTGGAAAAACAAAAGGACATCCTGTGAGAATGCAATTACAAAGTCATACTTTAAGCATACCTAACAGCTATCATATAACAAACACAATATACTTGAGGAATAAATATTCTGAGCTCTTTGTGCATCACCTGCATGTTTAGAATTTGCTGTATTGGTGCACATCTGTCAGTTCTGTATTTACTGGACTGCATCTTTTAATAGCAATCACACACTAATAACATTCAACTTCCAAAAGTGAAACATAGCACCCAATTTGCACAAAGATTTTGCACATTGTTGTGTCTTAAAACACTCAGTAGGTAATAAAATACTGTGTTCTATTGGTATATTGATTTTCATATTCTCTCAGTTGGAATATTATCTTGCTTTTGCAATGAACTGATATGTTGATTAAACACTTTCCAGTTCTCTAGCTTTCAGGTAGTGTTCCTGGGGTTATATCGCTAAAACACAGTGACTTGCTATAGTCTCCTGAATCTATGTGTTTAAGATAAAGTGATTTTATTCAGAAAGTAGGTGCTTGTCATGCTACATGATGATATTCAACATTAAAAGATGGACCAGCATATTTCTAGGAGTTTGTGTGCCTATCTGACATAGTCAGGATTCCATCAGAGTACAAAGTGTCCTAAGCCAGGTAAGAATTTAGGGAGCAATTGGTATGCACACACACACCACACACCCATACCTCGCAAACAAAGGTCTAGAAAAAAGCAGCATGTGTGGTATAGTTAGGTTCTGTGCTGCCATGGCCAGCCAAAAACATAGACAGTGCAACACTTATTTTACAGCAACCAACAAAATCGAATCAGACAGGGGAGAAAAAGAAAAAAGCTGATGCTTAACATGACACCACTCTGAACTAGGGGATATAGATGACACAAATATAGCTGTACTGCTTCTGTATTCAGGTGTCTTCATACTCAGAGCCCTATCTGTCCACAAGCTGGATAAGTCAGCTACCAGAGAAGTGTGAATTAACCATACAGGGAATGCAGCGCTGTATCAAATGAACTTCTGTAGCAGCTGTGGAGGCCGTGGCAAAGTTTCAGAGCCTTTGAATGGCTGATCCCAGTGGTACCATGGCTTTTCATTTTCCAAGAATGATTCTTTTAACACAAGCTGGAGTATATTTTCTTGTGTCTTTTGTTTTAGCCTCTTAGTATTCTTTGGAAAGGGAAAAAAAAAAAACAAAACAACAGTAAAGTTCAGAGTGGGGGCAGCTTTTTCATTACAGAGCGTTGAATCACCTGGTAAAGGACAAAGTTTACAGCAGGAATCCTGTGAAAGAAGCATTGTGTACATATGTTCACATCCAAACCTTATGATATAGCCTGCAATATTTTACTTTTTGCAGTCAGACAGCTTTCCTTGCCTTTGCTTAAATGAGCAGTCAGAATACACACGGCTGGCCTGGGATATTCCCTTCTCCCATCATCTCTTCACCCCTCTGAATATCAAACCCCAGATAAATTTTACTGGTGAAGACGACACTATGCAGAAGAATAAATATGCAATTCTTTGTGCTGTACAGCTGAGCAGGGCTAATAAAATGTCCTGGGCAACAACTTAGAAAGTGTTAAGGAAAGGGTGGTGCTGCAGGTGGTCCTGAGAGGGGAGGGATGCTGGCTGCATTGAGGTGGAGCCGATGCCAGCCGTGCTGCATGGTTTGCACAATGCTACCCCGAAAGTAACTCCTGATTTGTGCCGTGCTTGACTTCCACCCGAAGGCGTTTTGTATGAGCTGAGGTGAAGGTTGTTTGAAGTCTTCTTCTAAGCAACGTAATTCAGGTATTTGGCACGGATAAATACTTTGTGAGCAGCACAGAAGCACTACTTAGGAAGCTGCAATCTCCAATGCCCTGTTTCTGAGGCAGTGTTCACAGCCGTGATACAAAGGCTAGAGCATGACAGACATGCAGCCACAGCTCCCAGCCTTTTAAGGTACTTGTGCAGAAATGAAAAGACTGAATTCTAGGGCCGCCCCTTGAAGGAAACCTTCCGGGTCTTACCCCCTCACGCCGTGCAGGACCCGCTGTACCCGCGCCCTCGCCGCGCTCCCCGCACGGAGCGCCCGGCAGCGCCGCCCGCCGCCCGTCCCCCGGTCAGGTACCTGAGCCGCCGGCGCGGAGCGCGGCCGCCAGGAGGAGCCCCCCCAGGGGGAGGCGCAGGCGGGGGGGCAGCTCCTGGCGCCCCGAGGCCCAGAGCAGGGCGGCCGCAGCCACGTGACGGGCCTGGGGGGGGGGGCGTTACATCAGTGACCCCCCCATTGACACCAGTGACCCCCCCAGTCCATCCCAGTGCCCCC
>JANRGW010044161.1:0-25869 GCA_024733675.1 Psilopsiagon aymara
GCAGAGCATGAGGCTCAGAAAGTCCTTGGCCAGACCAAACATCACTAAGCCATAACTAAGAACATTGGTGTTATCAGTGCTGTTCCCAGGCTGAAAGGCAAAAACACAGTGTCGCACCATTTACCAAGGAGAAAAATGACTGCTACTGCTGAACCCATGACACATCTTCTCACAGAAAACACCACTGTAGCCCCCCTGCCACCAAAATCTTTCCCTGTACTCCTAATAGTGTATTTGTATTTACTGGTAAATAATAGCAAATATTCTGGCTTTATACTGGTAGCTAGACAGGTGTTGATACCACGCCAGTGTTTGTCTACCATGGAGCAGCGCTCTCACACCATGAAGGCTGTCTCTCCACCGTTGCCCCCTTACCTCTAGCCTGGGGGTGGCTAAGATCTTGGGAGGGGACACAGCTAAGACAGCTGACTCAAACTAATAACCTGAAATGGATATTCCATACTATATGATGCCTCCTCAGCAATAAAAGCTAAGAGAAAGGAGGAGCAGCAGCATTCATTATGGCATTTTTCTTCTAAGGCAACAACTACATGAACATGTGGCCTTGTTTGCAGAGAAGTGGCTGGATTTCACCTGATGGTGGGAAGTAGAGAATAAATCTTGTTTTCCTTTGCTTGCATGTGCAAACATCGCTTTTGCTTCATTAAACTGTTTTTCTCCATCTTATTTTCTCCCTACCCTGTCCTGCTGAGTAAGGGATTGACTGAGCAGCTTGGTGGGCACCTGACCTCCAGCCAAAGTCAAACCAGCAATACAAATTCCTAGTTAAAGGGCTTGAGATACGAGCGAATCTTTTAATAATATTTGTCTTTCACTATTTTAGTTATTACAGATCTTGAATGTTACAAATGATGTTTTGCATTAAAAGAAGCATATGAGTCTGCTGACATTTGGGGTGTCTGCTTGACTATAACTTTTTCTTTTTTAACAAGAAAAAGGAAGCTAGGGGACAGCTGCACCATGTGTAAAACTAATGGCTAACAGTGGAGAATCAGCTGTCCTAACTTTACACTTTAAAAAGTTAGGTTTGTAAACTGAATTACTCATCTGTGATTCCCTCTTCAGGCAGAAGAAAGAGAAGGATGTCTCTGAAAGATAACTGATCCCATCTCCAGATAGACCACTACAGATGTTATCTAGAAATCCCAGTCTGACTTCATTACATAGTCTCAGGCTCCCTCTATAGTCAGTCTGCCTGGAAGCTGAGAAGTTCATCACTTGGTTCCAGTAAATACAGTAGGTACTACTGTCAAGAGGGCACAAGTGCTATGTCACAATGCCCTCTGTTTATCTGAATTCAGAACTGGAGCCCTGAAATGCAGCCATGCCCTAAAAAAGAAAAGTCACCCAAAGCTGAGGCCTCTATCTGTAATGATGGAACAAAACTGACAAGCTCTGGCAGAGGGTTGGGTGAAGGAGTAAGAATTTAGACATATACTTACTGCTTTGTCTAGAAGAAGTCTACAAGCTGCTCTGCTCAACCTGCAAGATATTTTGAATGCCTTTTTACATGATCTGTGTTTCCCAGTGAGCTGTATGTATGGAGCTAAAGAATGTGACCTTTGCATTTGAGATTTTGCAATTGAGGCTAGGTACCTTACATTAGGGTGATACTGTGATACTCTGCTGTGTTGATCCGCTAAGGGACTGCTGGAGTCTGAAAGCCAACAAGTTTAATTATCTGCTGAGCACAGTCTGAACTTCATCAGCTTTCAAATGAGCAAAATTTAATTGAGAATATTCCATATGCAATGAAGGAGCAGAAGAATATAACGAGAAACTTTGTGCACAGAAAAACTTCCCAGGTATGATGAGTGGGAGTGAAATGACTGGATAGTTTTTAGGGTTTTTTGGGGGGTGTTTGTTTTTTCTTTTATTTTTTTTGGGTCACCAGTTTTTGTGTTCAGGCTCATATTATGCCAGATGAACGAGAAAGAGAGTCTTTTCTCTTTGTATCAGAAATATACAGCCAGCGGGGCTAGGGAAGTGTTTGTTCATCTGTTCTTGGCACTGGTGAGGCTCCTCAAATCCTGTGTTCAGTTCTGGGCCCCTCACTACAAGAAAGCCACTGAGGTGCTGGAATGGGTCCAGAAAAGGGCAATGAAGCTGGTGAAGGGTCTGGAGTACAAATCTTATGAGGAACAGCTGAGGGAACTGGAGTTGTTCAGCTGAGAGAAAAGGAGGCTCAGGGGGGACCTTATTCCTCTCTACAACTACAAGAGAGGCAGTGGTAGTGACGTGAGTGTTAGTCTCTTCTCCCAGGTAATAAGACAAGAAGAAATAGCCTCAAGATGTACTAAGGATGCTTAGATTGGATATTAGGAAAATTTTCTTCATCAGAAGGGTTTTTAAGCATTGGAACAGGCTGCTAGGGAAATGATTGCGTTACTGTGCCTGGAGGCACATTTAAAAGATGCATAGATATGGTACTTTCGGGGCATGGTTTAGTGGTGGACTTAACAGTGCTGGGTTAACAGATGGACTCAATAATCTTAAAGACCTTTTCCAACCTGAATGGTTCTATGATTCTGTGGTGTCTTTCTGATCATCATAGCCACTTGATACACAAAAGGTCTGTGTCACTGAAAACTGTAGTATCTGTTCCAATGGATGTGCTAACAGTGTCCAAAGAATGGGGGAAAAAAAGGCATACAATAATATTTGTACCATTTCTCATACTTTCTTAGTTCTGTTTAGAAATCCATTAAACACCAGAGAGGGAGGTGGGATTAGTTATCCATTAGTAGAAAAGTAAAAGCACTATTTTTGAGATAGATATTGTGTAGTTCACACTCATAATTTAGGCCAGAGGGAAAAACATAATAAAGAGAGCACCAGCAAAGCGTGTTAGTCAAATAGTAGAGTATCTCTGTATTCCTGGAATGAGACAGTGATGTTTGAAAAAATCAATTATAATGCACACACATGGAGATGTATTTAAGGCTACTTCATATGGGGTTGAAACAGCATACCTTGATAAAGCTCCATTTGGCACAAAATACAACACCTGGTTGGTAGTTATAATCAGATCCCATGGGAAAGTTTTGCACTGGAACCTGTCTGTACACAGAGACACAAGGTATTTGCTACAACTGATATGAACTATCTCAGAAGGATGTCCTCCAGCTGTAACCAGGGCTTTGGGGAACATCAGGTCTTACTTCAATCGCTTAAAGTAAGGATACACTCAGTGTAGGAGTCAGCAATTCCAGAGGAAGTTTATCTAGTCTCCAGTAAAAGGTTAAGAGTAATCATTAAACTAAGTACTTACAGACCTAAATATACAATAAAGATAATTTAATTTTCCTGTTTGCTTCTAATACATGAGAAGAGATCTATAAATTAATCAAGCTACATTTCCTGCTGACTAGAAAGCAAGCAAAACACCCAGAACCTATTGCAAGTGTAGATTTTTTTATGAACATGAGGGAGTCTGAAATTCAAATGATACAGACCATAGGAGAGACACAAGGGATCAGAAAATGGCTGGGGAGAGGCTCTGAAGATGAAGATTGAAAGTGCTTTATGAAGGCAAATAATAATCATGAGCACACTTTACAACTAACTTCATTATTATTATTATTATTGTTGTTATTATTATTATTATTATTATTTTGGGGAGGGAGGGGAGTTAACTCCCTTTTACTTGAAATCATTATACCGAACTATCCATGTAGTCCCTAAACTTCCAAAATAGTGAATTTCTGTGAGAGTAGGGACAGACAAGAGGTTAATTAGAGCTTTGCCTTCAGTTTCTATATCAATATTTTGTGTGTACTTGTGCTTCCTGCTTTTCTGGAGTGCTTCAGCTTTTTACTTTAGGCTCACTGATGGTACTTCTGGAGCCTCAGTGCATGTCTCTTCCACGCTGGTGAGAAACCTTTGATGGCTCTACTCTTACATCTGCTTGCTAATGCAGTCACTGTCTCTTCTGCATCATCTCTCTTGAACACAAGCATTCTGGAAAATGAGCTATTCTGATATTGGGCAATTGAGTATTTTTTTTTATTATTATTCCAGGGCCATTCCTGTGCCCCTTGCTAGGGAATTTTCAGTGCTCCAGGCTTTTGCTCACCCACTGTCATGCCCCTTCCCATATCAGGGCAACAATTTTGGTGTTCCTCTCTTTCTTTCAGTAAGTGGATCTCCATTTATGCTGCTGTGTAAATCAGCCTTATGTTAATAAAACACTCCTTGTTTCTTTCAGTATTTTTTCCTTTAAATCTTGCTCACTACTAAGAATGTGTAAGTGTTGAGGAATAAAAAAAAGGTGAAAAGAACTGCAGCATGGTGGTTCCCAGGAGTATTTTATATACTGTTACTGAATGTGCCAGCTCCCACCTGCAGGCTAAGATGCAAAATTGCCATGGGAGAATGAAGCATCTTGGCAGACGTCTAGAGCTCTTCTCTCATCTGGAAGAGGAACAGGCATGAGATTGAGTCTGATATGTATAGTCATTGTGATTAATGACTAATATCCTGTGCATTACAGGAGAGCAATTTTGTAGCTGTAGATTTAGAAATCAGTTTGGGGATTATTTTGGTCTCTAATTTATCAATAAATCAAGGCTGTGATTCTGTCCCATGCTCTTTTTCCTTTCTGCTGGTAAAAGGGTGGCCAGAGTGGCCCAGACTGCTTCTCTTGGTATTCCCAAAAGACAGTAATGACTTTGAGCGCCTGATAAAGGGGATTTATAGCCAGATTTCACACACACTTAACAGCACTGCACAGGAGCAGAGAGGAGATGTTATGAGGATGCCCAAGGTTAATTTGGACTACATATTTATTGCTAGGTAGAGCTGCAAATTAGAGCTATTGGGAAGCCTGACTAGACAAAGTAACAGAGAGACGTGTATTTTCATTGAAACATCTCCCTTCCTGCTGGATCTCTAAAGTATCTTTTTTTATCCAGGCATTCTAGGCTAAAATGGTAATTTTTCTACCTCCCTTTTCTCAGCCCAGTCCAGCATTAAGAATAGGTAAGAATGAAAACTGTGAAAACTAAGCTGAGAAAAAGTCAGGGGGTGCTTCACAGCCAAAAAACTGAAAATCATGCATGATGGATTAACTCTCTAGGAGTAAATACTTGCTATAGCATTGATACTTTATGCCATTGCTTCTCCCTAACCTTTAAATCCCCTGACATGATAGCAGGAATAATTGGAATACAGGGTGTTGAAGAAATATGCTACTGTAATCCACTTGTTGTGGAAGAACCACTGGTCCTGTGCAAAAGTAGATGTGACACAGCATAGCAATATGCCTGGATTTCTTGGTAGAGTGAAAGGCTGCTGAATTTCAAAGTGAATGATATGAAAATATTGTTTATAACAGAAAAGCAGAGAGATTATGATTAAGCTGTTTTCTGCTGCTTTTCTCTGACTGAAGCTTTCTGTTTTGCTGGTCCTGGGCACAATAAAAACAGAAAAATCATTTCCTCCCTCTAGAGTTTCCAATTCTACTGTATTATACTTCTGAGTACATTGTGTCCTTCTGAGTAATTTTTTCTTGTAGAGGAAATTGCAGAGCTGAGGCTTTCAAAACCTCCATTTCCAGTTGAACTCTCTCATTTCTCGCTATGTGCTGTCCCGGAGCACTGAAGCTCTGACCCTTCATCCTGACACCAAGGGTATCTGCATGCCTTCTGACTGAAAATCGCTGCTCTGGACTCTGCCTGTAACTCCCGGGCCCCAGCATGTCTCGGCTTTGCCAACAGAGATGTGTGGTTTAGTTTTCCTGGTTTTTAGACCGTATGGCAATTGTGAAGTGTGGTAACAGGTATAGGTGCTCATAAAGGACAAACTGAGAACCAGCAATGCAGCCATGTGTTCCAATGCTGTGACCTCTGGCTATCCTTGAATGTGTTGAGTCTTGTGAGTTGTATGCTGTTACAACTCTCGGCGCTTTGTATTATGCATCTATGTGTACATCCTAGCTGGCTGAGCTTTTGAATCATATATAGCCTTTCTCCCTTTGCAGCAGCTAATCATCTCAGTGTGATAGGGGTATTTGAAGTGGCATTTTTGCTGACATGCACAGCTTATCATCAGTAGGTAGGTAAACTCCAAGCTTTCTTTTCTCTTCATCTTTGGCTAGATGCTAAACTCACAGCCTGACTTCTGTAGATATCTAAGGCTAGCCTTGATCTATTATGAATGTCTTTTTAGACATTTATTTTGCTTATTCTTTTAAATAAGAGGAAAAGGATCCCTACCAGGAGCATGATGGACAAATGAATGAATGAAAATGAGGGATATAGAGATATTACATAGCTTCTTAAATATAAACAAAACCTGGTGTGTTCACATCTGACATATTAATCAGACTTTGCTTCCTATTAAAGTCAGTGCAATCTGAGAGATTTCAAAAGCCATCAGAAAATTAGACATGTTTTATGATTGCTAAGCTTGCTGTAACCCTACAGGCATTATTTGATGCTAACTTATCTTGCTGTTACTTCGCTTCAATTAATGTGGCCAAATTTTGTTATATTATTAGATTTCACAAGACTGTGCAGTAAAAGGTGACTCAAAACCAGAAAGTTTCCTGGCATCAGTTTTTCTGCTTCTCCATTAAAAACATAGAAATTTTTCACTTGCACATCTAAATTTCTGTTTTTCTATAAAAATACGTGCTTGGATTCATGAAGTCTATTGGTGGAAAGTGCATTTATGAAGGAGCATTAAGATTGATCAAGTGTACAGATTCCAGCCAGAGACAGCAGAACACTGTAACCTAAAATAAATTCTCTAAATATTCTAGAGTAAAAGAATATTAGGCTTTGATAAATAAATAATTCAAAATAGCAACGATTTTAACATTGACGTATAGAATGATTAGGGTTGGAAAGATCTTTAAGATCATCTAGTTCCAACCCCCCTGCCATATCAGGGACACCTCACACTAGACCATATGTTATTATTAAAATAATTTTTTAAAATGTGAAAATAGGACATATTATCTTTCATGAGCAATTAAAAAGATAAATGATGCTTAAATAAAGTATGCATTCTTTGTAAACGTATAGGAATACCTGTGAGTTTAGCATAAGCTTCAGTACTTTGAATTTATGTGTCTTTATTTTTTTCACTCTGCTGCTGCAGTCTCCCACAGTAAGCTTTGTAAGTTCAGCTTGGCCTGCCAAACTGAAAAGCAGTAGAGAAATCTTTTTCTTTAACTTTTACACCAAACAGGATTTTTCTTTTTCATTGCAATAAGAACTCAAAACAAAATATATTTACAAAGTATTTATCTTTAAAGGTTTTCTTTTTCAATTTAAAGAGAAAATAAATTGAATTTTGTAGTATCTTCAAAATCAATATAATCCCAAAAAATCATCTGCAGGCTAGTGCAGACAAATAACTAAGTTTTTGGGTTTCCTCTCATGCAGCGCGCTGCTTGCAGCCTTGCAGGAGCCAGTAGGTCAGGCTGGCTGGCCACTTTCACCACCAGGTACTTTCTACATGCAGCCTAGCTGGCCCTTCGGTTGTGAGTGGATTACTGGATACTAGAACCTCTTTTTTGAACAGACTGAACCTTCTGTGTTGTTTCATCTGGTTGTCATATTGTCCCTTCAGCACAGAACCACATACTGGCTTGTCCTAATGGAAGGTCAGGATCTAATAGCAATTTCTGGGAAATGTTTTTGTCTGTGGCTCTAAGAACGCTGTTTGTTTCTCTCTTTTTACTCCAGTGAAATAGAGTTTAATACCCTCTCATCTGTGGTCCTCCAGTGCATTCATGTTGCTTCCATAGGCTTTTGTTTCCTATGATACAAACCCGATTTTTATTGATTGGATTTGATGTTGAGGAAAAATTACTCACAGTGTGTCTTTGTTTCTATTTTATAGTAGTCTCCTATGATTTACTTTGAAATAAATAGTGGTAAATAGTGGTTTTCTCTCCGTTTATTAACAAGCTTACCCAGATATTAAATATATGCATATAAAAACCTTGTAACAGCATCTTTTATTCTCCATCATGCCCATTTTATAAGCCTACAACATCTTATACTGCCATCAGTAAATAGGATGAACCCAGCTGCTTAATATGTGAACTAATGGACTAGTTCTTTCCCCTGAGCAGCAAAAACAAAAGACAAACAAATGTTTTATATTGTGGGTAGCCTTTTTTAAATTTCCTCTTCGGAGACATTGTGAAGTGGGATTTCACACGAAGACAAGGGGAGAAGAAACCCGGGCAAGACTTAGTGGGTCATCTGTTCAGTTTGCTGCTGTGCAAACTTCTGCTTATCTTTTGTTGCTCCACTGATCCTTAGCCCATATGGGGCATCCTATTAAGAGCAGGGAGAGTGCTCTTGGAAAGGGCATATATGATAAATAGACCAAACTGGGAGAAATAATGGGGAGGCTATGAAGAAGAGAGTTCAAGTCTTTTCTTTTTTTTTTGGTTAAGCCACTGTGACATTTAATTTGTGATGGGAAAGAAGAAATTAATCTGTGTGTCAGATAAGCTGGTGGAACCTTTCAAAGTCTTTTTGGAGAAATTTATCATTGCAAACTCAAGCTGTCATTGGCTGAAGTGGGAGATGCAATTGTGAGGTCATGGAATTGAAGGAGAAAAAAGAACAATTTAAGAAGTTTGCTATCTACTACTCAAATGTATGTTTTAAAATAGGAAATTGAAAGGTCAAGCTAGCAGTAAATTAATGTTACAAACCAAACGGCACCTATGAATGTTCTTCATGTATGCTATTTTTGTTAAGGCAGAGACCAGCTCTAGTGGGAGTTGTGCTGAACTAACAAGCTGTCCTGCGGTTGCTCAGTCTGGGATGCTTCCTGCCTCAGCTGTACATGACTGTACATGGTGAACTTATGAGCCACTGAACAATGCAGCAGTGGGCTGTGAAGGTACAGTGACCTCCAAATTTCTTCCAGGAACAACTAATAGTAAGTGCAAAATAGAATTTTTTCTTAAGGTATATAAAACCATAATAACAATCATCTGGTAAACTTATGTCCTGGGGCTTTTCTTTGCCAGTACATCCTGGTTGAATCATTAATCTCAAGCCTTGATGGACTCACTTCTTAACCTTCACCTCTTCTTGAACTTTGAGAAGAAGATGTCTTATTCTTTCATAATATGCACCTGCTTGGCTTAAAAAAATACTTTCTGTGATGAACAACAAAGTGATTTGGTATGTATTCAGCTCATTTTAATCTTTTGGGGCTTTTTATTGTTTATTTACTTTTATTATTCAGTTCAGGATCCCCTCCCTGACTTCCCACCCCACACAGACGTGATAGCGTTGTTAGTTAGAAAATACTCAAGTCACATTCTATTTTGATTGCTTCTGATTGTCAGATTTCATCTTTTAAAAGTTTGCATTTCTTCCTTTATTTGAATGTTCCAAATATTTTTCTGTCGCCAAGCACAATTTTATGATGAAGAACGTGTTTAACTGAACTACATCACAGTTCCTGACGCTCTTTTTGCCATTCTGGAGCTCTGTAGTGAAATAGTGAATATGAACTCTGATATTTTTGCAGCCCGCATCTGTGCTGCTGGAACTACCACGAGAGTTTCTGTCATTTACTAAAGTTTGGCATCACAATTCTATGTCACTCTCAATACTTCAGCAAATTTCTGTCAGAGATAGGTTTTGCATAAAATCAAGTGGTCCCATCACTTTCAGTCCACTCATCTCCTTCAGGCAGACACATATCTTGCTCTGCAGGCTTAATATTGAACAAGAATTTGTGATTCACCTTGTGAACTTGTGACACTGTGCATATCTTAGAATCATTGTAGCTTGGTTAGTTTTCACTTCTAACTGAACCAGTTTTATTTTGGTTCATGTTAACTGAAAGTCCACACAAAGTCTGCACTCTTCTAACATTTCCACTTTAATCCTAGATGCCTTGACTTAATCATCAATTCCTAGCAGATTTTTTTTAGCTCATCTTTTACCTGAGTCTGCTAAGAACTAAGCAAAAGAATGGATTGTGCTTTCTATACAAATGTCATAAAAATCAACTATGTCCAAATAATTGCACTGAGAAAACTTAGATGTCATTTAGCTTGCATCTGTACAATTGATCTCCTGTCAGAGGCACCTCTTTCTGCACCTCTTAGATAAGAGTTTGGTGTGAAATAGTCTGGTCTTAGTAGACATGTCTATATTCAGGAGACTGCTACAGCATGTCATAAATTGAAGGGTATTTTTTCAAGAGAGTCTAACACCAGGCTTAAAAAAAAAAAAAAAATAAATCTAGTAGCTGCCAATAATGTCTAACTTCTCAGCTTGATGGGCACTGAAGTTTCAGATACTGTATGTTTCTCTAGGGAGCCTTTAAGTGCCAGTTACAGCATATGAAAGTAAAGCACATCTCCCTTTGCCATCAATCCCTGTGACATGACATATAAATCTAGCCTTATTCACTCTAGGTATTGTTCTACTTTTGGAAGCACTATCATCCTCTATTTATTCTCCAAAGATTATTTTCTTGTTTCCATTTGTTCTGAATTTGTCTTCCTGATCTCAGATGGTATTTATATTGCAGAATGTATTTCCAACTAAATAAATCTTCCTTATTCTCTGTTACTTGGATATTTTGTGGAGCACTGGCCAACGTAGCAGTACTTTCCCATTAGTTTTCAAGATTGTGGTTCATTTTTAACCTTTGCAGGAGACTTACAGTCAGCTTACAAAGTGACACATTCTGCCTCTAAACCAGCACCACTGCTTTGCCATGTGATTACATCACTCATGCACTCCAGCTTGTATTAGTTTGTTTGGATATGAGTTCCCTAAGGTTATGAGCATTTTTGATTGATGCTATGGTTTTTATTACTATCTCTGTACAGACCTTCAGCTCCTTCTGGAGGAGTATTTCCCTGGGAAGGCCTGCTCATCATGATATTGTTCTCCGATTGAGTCATTTCTGCAGAAGAAAAAGGAGGGCTTTAACCCTGTCAGCTTTGAGGAACTTACTTGCAGGCTTTAATTTCTTTCTACACAAAAGTTTGTCTCAGTACTGTAATAAACTGCAATAGAAATATCATTTTATAAATAAACCCACAGGCTACTGCACAACACAACTGAATACACCCTGAATGAAATCAGGTGTGATTACACTATAATGAGCTGGCACTTGGAAATAAGTGATGAAATGCAGAAAGGGTAATCTTGAGTCATTACCCATCTACTTGAATTTAATTTCCATCCCGTGCCAGTGACTGAGAAAGTGAATTGAATGTGTGCTGATCAGTAATCTAGACAATGTCTTACCTCCAACTATCTTCTGTACTAGGGATGGAGATGGACAAGCCAGGGAGTTATGTACAAATTCACATTCCTCCTCTCATTCCCCTCCTCCCCACAAAGTGTTTGCAGGATTCAGAACAAGATAGAAACATGGTTTTCCTTGTCATTCATCATTTTTCTATTTTTTTTTTTTTGTTTGTTTCTTTTCTGGTTGACAGACTTCAAGAGTCTACTTTTTCTTCTCTCCTCCTTTTTCCCTCACAACAGAAAAGTAGGGCAGATTCCTTAAGGTCCTTGAGATGCCAAAGCAAGTTTTGTTTTATTTGCTAATTTTTTGATTGTGCTGTCTTCTAATAGATGCACCAGTTCCCAGTAACTCCCTCTTCATTTGTTAATCCTAGAAGCATTTTAGTTTGGGGGTTTTGGTTGATTAATGCTGAAAAGTGACATCTATGTTTCATTGGTTTGTTTTGCAATTTAGTGCTACTAACCACAGTGTTTGGTTTCCTTATACGTATTTTGACATGGGATGCCTTAGTAGTCTGGTCTTTGACATTTCCCCTATCTCTTTTTTTATCGGAGTACTAGAGATGACATATCTATGACACATGTCCACAGATACGTGGCTGACAGGTGCATGTTGCTGCGTTTCGTCTGTTTTATGCAGTTGTTTGTCTTGTTGTTGTTGTTTTTTGTCTTTAGTAGTTCCTCTTCCTTCCAGGTATGTTTTTGGATGACTGCTTCCTTGTCTTGGTCATTCTAGAAAGAATGTCACAACACAAAAACTGGTTGGCTCAGTTTTTGAAGCTACAACCCTTAAGTACAGTCATGTATGCTGGGTTTTTCTTAAACAAAGAAAATTGTTATCTCTAATCAACAGCTAAAAGTAAAATAGAATATGGCGCTGAGCATACACTGACATTTGAGGTACAGAGGGATCATGTGTTCTAGGAATTTCTCCCTTGTACTTGAAATTCGCTCCTGCCTTCCTGCCACTGGGGTTGTTGGTATATTTGACTAATTACATTCTTTCTCTACCAAGGTGAGTCCTTCACAAAATGTCTATCTCTAGCAAAGCTCCTGTCAGTAGAGCTGTTATATCAAGAACTGAGCAGCCCTGAACTCTGGTGAAGTTGACTGCATGTCTGGATCTGCCCTTTATTGTTAAGGGTAGATTATCATTCAGCTTTCAATAGAAGAGGAACTTTCTCTAATCCTGACTTCGTTTTGCACTTAGACTGCAAGAAACCCCAAGGCCCATTTTAAAGTAGGGGAGGGCTAGAATAAAGTAGGAGAGGACTAGAACAAAACAACACAACTTTTGCTTTTGGTGTTGGTAAATGGAAAGCTTAAAATTGTGCAAATGAAGATGTAAGAGTAGTTTCACCAGAGGGTTGTGGGTTTTTTAAGAACTTAAAGTACTAGTTATAGTTCTTCATCTGGTTGGGATATAGACGAAGGTTAGGAAGAATGAACATTTTTATACAGAAGTCAAGGGAATAGACAAAAATATGAGCAATCCTGACTACTGGGATGAAGTATTCAAATCTATTTTATAGACATAAATCGATTGTCTTTCAAGGACACCACATTAATGGTATATGTTCAAATCAAAAGTGCTGGTGCCAAAGGAGTATGGGCAATATGCGAGTGTGCTGAGGCACTGAATAGGAAACAGTAACCTGTGCTAAGGATTGACTTATGAAGGCAGAATTCAGAGCAGCAGTACAAAAGCAGAAGGTTGTATTTTTGTGAACCAAACCTTTTAATAAGCTGTAAGAGGCTCAGTTAGAAGCACTCGAGGTGAAAAAGAGCTGGGTGTAGGGCCTTTGTGATACATTGACTAACTAACACAGACTTCAGAAATGCTGGTATAGTCCTGAAATTTGTGAAAGGAAGTATTTAGAACAGAAGAGGGTTTATTGATATCATCATAAACAGCTTTACTGACACCTCATATGTATACAATTCTTCTGTTCAGCTATGAGAAGGGCTGTTAGAAATCTCAGATAAGCACATTTTTTTTAGGGGAAGCTAGAATGCTTTGACTTACATAATATAATGAGGGCTGAGAGGGGATATGATTGTGGTCATAAATGAGGTTTAATATCAGGTTTTAACTGAACTGAAGGACAATGGTTATAAATAGGCCATCTATAGTTTAAAACTGGAAAACTGTTTAAACATTCTGAGGGCGAAAAGACCCCAACCAAAACCAAAACCAAAACCAAAACCAAAACCAAAACCAACCAATCAAACAGACAAAAAACACCCCACAAAAAAGTGCATGTTTAACTTCACAATGCACTCACTTAGCTGATGAAAAGATGTACATACAGCAGTGGAAAGATGTTACACGATATTATTCTGTCACTCAGGACTCCTTCAATTCCTGTATTCCTAATCATAATGAAAGACATTTTACCTGATGATAATGGGCAGTAGACCTAGCTCATATTTCTAACTGCTATCAAGTTATGAGGATATAAGATGTTGCTCACATCAGCCTGAACAAAACATAGTGTCTAAAACTGACTGCACAGGTCTAGGTCGTGATTTACCCTGCAGTTCTAGGAAGCTTTTATAGTTGATGTGAACTCTATAACTGATAGCAAGTCTTAGCAGTCGGGACTCTGCCACATCCTTAGTGGCTGAGGTAGAGGCAAAGCTGTTGAACTGTATGTCCCTGTGCTTTCAATGCTGTGTGCAGCTCTTGCCCTCACCTCTCACCCTGCTCCTATTCAGCCACCTAGGCCAGCTGGGAGAGCTGTGCGGTACTGGGGAGGTCCTTTTCAGCCAGCTCTTGGGACTTCCATGATTCTCTCTTCTAGCTGTGCTGTCAAATAAGGGGCTCCTAACCATGATGTGCTAATTCTATGTTTTATTTGCTTGGTCTTCTGTCAGTTACTTACTGTCTCCTAAGTTCGAGGAGGTATTGCCTGTCCTTGCTACAGATGTGTGCTTCTCCCTAATTACATTACACACCTTTTCACTGCACTTTTCACTGCAGTTTTCCTGTGCAGAACTGATGTTCTGAGTACTAGAGTCATGGTCTGTAGTAAAAGTACCTTTTAACACTTCCTGTGAGAAGGAAACATTTACCTTAATTGTAGAGACCAATCTACATAATCTTAGCTCTCTTTCCCTTGAGATAACTGATATTTTCTAGGAAATACTACCTATAGTCGTAAGCAAAACTAATTAAAATGCCTGAGATTGACAATAGTTGAGAAGAACCAAGAAAGAACCAGAGCATGCCTTGTAAGTTGCTTCAAGACCATCATGCTGCTCATTTTATAAACAAACTAAAATTCTTTTACAGACTGTGAACATCACCTCTCTTTCTTATCACTGTCTTTGTAGAGTGGTGATATCTACCTAATTTTGCTTTTTCCCTATAATCAGATCTATTACTGGAAATATAGTGGGTGCAGTACGTTTGATGGCTGCAGGCAACCATATGCATTAAAGTGAACAGCAAGGTTTGTAAAAGAAATGCAAGCCTCATCAAATGTGGTAGAAGATAAATGCGAAATCTCAGGTTTCTACCAACATAAGAATGTACTTGAGATAAATTATCAAATGTTGTGGGCAAATGATGGTTCATATTTATGAAGGCATTGTTGGATCTTATTAATCAACATCTTTAACTGTTTGGCATAGCAAAAAAAATATACCCTGAGAATATTAAGTTAAATTTAGAATTATTACACTAGCTTCCATTTAATTCTAAGATAAATTATGAAGATCAAGGTTCTGCTGTGAAGTTGGTGGGCGTGGTAATGGCAATAGATTATGAAGCAGTGAGAATATATATCAAAAACATTAATTGCTCACTTCTTCGTTTTTTGTTTAACTAGGATTCTATTTCAACATGTAGCATTATTTAAATTTATTTTAAAAGAAAAAGCTTTCTTTATGCTAGCTGAAATCCATGGGAGAAATTCCATCTTCATTTTTTCCACCACAATCTAGAGCTCTGTGGCTTGAATCTTTAGCATCAAATGTTGTGATTTAATTCCAGAAACATTCACTTTGTCAAACTCATCCAATGTAGTTTAGTTGAATATATAGCTATATATTTCCTTTTTTATATGCTGTTTATGTATTTAGTTTCATTAACATGATCATTCTTATGAATGTTTAACCCTTGCTTCTATTAGAAGTTATAACACTGATAGATAGCACTTCAGTATGTGGCTAGGATATCCTTAATGCACCTTTTCTGATTTTATGAAAGCCTGTAAATCACTTTTATGAAGACATGTAATGTTCTTGAATGCTGTCATTTCTTACAGCATTATTTTTAATTTAGCATGCTTCCCACTCTCCAGAACTGCTCATCCCAAGCACTGTCAAATGTTCCATTGTCTCTTTTCTGCCTCTGTCCACTTTATACACATTCAGTTTTTAATGGCAACAGTTATGAGTTGTTCTCTATTTTTTCTTCTTATCATATGGATTTGTTCCCAAAATGCTGTTTAATTCTTTCACAATTTCAAAACACTTTATTTTTAACTCTGCAACTGCTTTCCCTCAGAAAAAAAAAAAAAAAAAAAAAAAAGAAGTGTCTTGAGGTTTTGTTTCTTAAAATGGGACTTCAATATTTGCTGAATGTCCTCTTTGAAGGTACCATAAATCAGTCACCATGTGATGCCTTAGCTTAAAGCAATCCATAACTGTGAAAACTTCCCTCACAGACTTGAAGCCAGGTTAATATTTCACCACGGAATTATCAGAGTATCATCTTTCACTACCAATGTGTTCAGTAAACAAACCAAGTCATGCCTCATTTGTGTTTTCTCTTTCATCCTTGCTGTTCTAGGAAAGCAATTTACTTATACAAGTGGGTTTGGGTGGCTTTGTTTTGTTGGGTTTTTTTTTCCATTTTGGGGAAGATTTTTTTCTGTGACTCATCTTGACTCTGCCACTTTGAAGTTGCAAACAGATTGCTTATTCTTTCTTTATATTTTGTATGTGGGTGGTTGGGAGGATGATGTTGATTTCATTATTCCTCATTCACCTTTGGATGTCTGGCCCAGCCAATTATCACAAGTCTGTAATTCAACTTGGCAGCTTCTTTCTTTACAGTGACTAAACTTCCCTTGCTAATGTTTAACTTCAGTATTCCCTGCAGGAAATTTGCTTCATGGCTCTGTTCTGCTTACAGTAACTAATTGCAGTATTCTTAATCTGTGGCTAACCACCTTTTATATAATTGTGCACTAATATAATGTCTGTCTTTTCTGTAAATTGAATGTTTCTGGGTTTATCAACCTTTGATCACATTTGATCCTATTTTCTGCTTTCTGTTCGATTTACGTGCAAGTGACACTCATAATAAATAACTTTTCAAACATGGAGTTAGACCACACAGCAGAACGTGAAATAATTCTAGTTGAGAAAGCTAGTTGAATATCTAGAATTTCCACCTGAAAGTATTTTCGGTGTTTAAAAGACTGTTAGTCTTCCCGAAATTGAGATTGAAGAAATTAACATATTGAATGCATGGGTGAAGTGGGAACTTCTGGAAAATATGGCTCAGAGTGTGAAAAGCTGGCCCTGAAATGTGTCATTGGAGCAAAAGGAGACTTTTCTTTGTGCCTGAATTGACAGAATGTGCCTTAACTGTCTAAAATCAGCCCTGCGGGTCCAAATTAGTAAATTAGACATGAGTAATTCGAGTGTTTTAGGCCACTTTCCCATTTCAGAATTGTATACTAGACAGACTACTTTACTTGCACTGACTTAAAATTCGTGGTGAGCTTTAATAACACAGTAATATCTAAAAGATAGTGTCAGGAAAGCAAGTCAAGCTGTAAACAGCTCTGCCTTTGCTTCACAGCAGGCAGGACCAGTGATGATAAGCATACCCTGCTGGTGACTGAGCCTTCCCCTTTTGGCTTCCTGACTCAGAGAAGAGGAAATGTATCTGAGTTCATCCACATCATTAAGGAAGATGATTCACACAGCAGATCTGAGGGGGGTCCCAGTGCTGAAAGTCCTGAGATTGGGATGGGGTGATGGGGAAGTTCTCCCCTGGCTGAGCTTTAGCTGCAGCAGGATGCATGGCTATCCCTTCTCTGCTTTCTTCTTGTTGAAAATGTAAATTAGCACTTATAAAAGTCCTTGTGTGATACATCAAATTTCTTCAGGAGAAAAATACAGGTATCTGCCTAAAAAAGGTAGTTTCTAACAGCTAGGATGTTCTCATTTCATAATTCAGGAGGATTTTGATATACAAATGAATCAGTGGTTAATTAAAAAATTATAAGCCCCTCTATGTAGATATTAATCTAAAGACATTTTGTCGAGTTTTCATCATCCTACTGAAATCATTGTAGCCAAGAATGCAAAAAATTGCATCTTCTCATATAACTCCATATGCTTCATATAACCATATAGTTTCATACAGCCTCAGCTAATGAAAAGCCTGGTTGGAACAGACTGGTTTTTTCCTCAAAAAATGATTCTGAGGAAAATTATTTCAAAGTAATTTTATTTATTTTTTCTTCTCAGAGAAAGAAACCCTGTGAAAGAAATATTGTGCCATAGTAATTTATAATCTACACAGTTTTTATGATAAATCTAAAAGGATACTTTTGTTCCCATCCAACATTTGTTACATTCCCAGTGGGAAAAGTTCGGAGTTAAGACAGGCAGTAACATTTTCTTCACAACTGCCAACATCTGGAGGGCACATTTAGTTTCTTCTAAATAAGAGGATATGTAGTGTTCCACGTCCTTATCTCTCTGAGTATTTGTTTTCCATGTTCAAATTTGTAAGAATTTACAAGCTCAAAGGTAACCTGAGTGTGGAACCTTAGAGTTTGGTGTCTGTGGAGATGAATTGCCGTCTGACTTATTTGCTTTGCATGAATGGATGATATGTTTGTATTTTAATACTTACTTGAACGCCTGGTCTGTCCCTTTGATTCTATAACTAGACAGCTACTGTGAAAGAGCAGGCTGGAGCTAGCTGTAATTGCAAAAATTTGGCATGTTTCTGACAGATGTAAATGGTATCTGTGTAAGAGAGAGAGGAAGTGTGGTTCCCTCCGGGCTGATTATTAGAGACAGGTCAGAGCAACCTGCTTTTAGTTTAGTTATACACCACCATAACCAGGCCATACAAGCAGAAATAAAATGAGTCTGAGATGTGTAGGGTTTCCTTTTGCTATTTTCATACAAAAAGAAAAAATAGGTACTGACCTCCTGAGCATCTTGGGTTCTAAATTGTAATTTGATTACTCTTGGTCTCAGCTCAACTTGCTTAACTAAATGACTTCCAAAACAAGCATCTCATCCGATGTGAAGACAAGAGATGCCAGATTTGCTGGAATCACTATTATACTGTCTGATTTAAGCACTTAAGCAAATTAGGCAGTCAGCTTCGCTGAATCTTCAATTGAAATCTATTTATTCCTTGCATTTCTTCTACATTATACTAAAGAACTCTTTAAAGTTTCAGTATTCTATATTCTTCTGTATTTTCTTACTACAGAATCAGGTACTGAATACGTAAAATTATAATTTTATTTCTCTTTGCTAAACTTTAAGAGTAGACACTATTAAGCTTTCTCTGTAAGAAGATCACAGGTCAGATCACTTATCTGTAATTTCTGCATCTTTCTCAGTTGCCTAGATAGTTAGAAACTGGCAGTAAGAAAATACAAAATAAGGAAATTGCATTTATGCCACATTTGCATGTTTTACAATACATTTTGATGTGAAAGGTCTAAGGCAAGTAAATTTCAGGCTTCATGATGTTCTTTAATCAATGCATTTCTACATTTTTAGGACATACAATAAAGCTTGCTTCTAATTATGTGTACTCAGACGCAAATGGCAAGAATGTCTATTGTGTCCCATTTCCTTATCTCAATCAAAACTAGCTGTTCAAATACTTTGGAAAAATGGTTTACTGCTTCTTTGGTTTTAACAATGCAGAACCTAATGAAAATGGTTTAAAAGTCTGTACTAATCTATCCATGACATGAAAGTAATAGAGGCTTTTGTAACATTTCTAAAGAGAAGAAATTGGCTTCCTGTTCCATTCATATGAGAACTGTAGTGTCAGCTTCATGTCAGGGACAAAAATAAAATCATTTGTCAGACAAATGCTGTAATGAAATATACTGGATAGTACAGCTTTAACGAGTTGGAGACCAACAGAAAGAAAGGCCGATAGCATTGCACAGTCCTTTTCTCCACTCATTTGTGGTTGAAAGAAGCCAAGCTTGTGGAAAGGGAAACCTGGGGTGGGGATAAAGCCCCTCTGCTCATGAGCAAACACCTTTTCAGAGTGAAGCTGGCAATGCAGCCGTCTTCCAGCTGGACTGCGTCTCCTGTGAAAAGCTGAATAAGCAAGCCACATTCTGAGCCGCAGCGCATCTAAGGGAAGCAGCCTGCACCCTGGCGGCGACCTGGAGGGGCAATCCAATTGTGAAATAAGGTCTACAGGGAAGAATGAGCTGTGACTGAGGAAGGTGCATGCCCCCTGCTTCGCTGACCTTACCAGAGACTTTGAAGCTCCATACAAAGTTTGCCAATAAACGTTGACAGATTTCGCTTCATAGACCATGGGAGTTAATTCTCCATCACATCGGAAAGATGTTGTGAGCATTCAGTGCCCCATGTGAAAGGCATATTCATCCCTTGCTCTACTTGATCCTTAAAATGCAGTGCTGCACTTCACACCCTGCTGGGTGCTGACTGGTTACAGTCAGATGCCCCTTCTGTTTGAGAAGGAGTAGCCTGAGAGCTTGATAGGTAACTATCCTGTGACACTGAAAATCTGATTATGCTTTTGCTTTGTCTTGCCAGAGCTGACAGCAGGCTGAAGCCTTTGGCTGAGTGTTTCATTTCCATAACTAGCTGTGTGCTGCTCTATGTTTCCTACTGAGTACACACAGTACCTGCCTTTCTGATGACTATAATGAGAGTGGCCAGCTGACATGTCTTCAATGTCTTCTGTGATCACTACTGGTGCACTAAACAGCCTCATATATGGCAAGCTCATTTTCTCCTTGTTTGTTCATATAAGTATAGTAGGGGTTTTCTTGCAGCCAGGAAGTTAAATTCATAGGGTGACAAGATAATTTCTCCAGTTTACCAGGTAATACAGCGTTAAAAAAATTGAAGCTCTTTTGGGTGCAGACACACACTTAAAAATGTAACTGGATTGAATTTGATGGGATTTATCAACATTATTTCTAAGAAAGTGGCAGACCTGAAGACAAGATGATGTGAAGGATGCTTTTCTGAGAAGAATTCTTGTTGTTCATTCTAGCACACACTGTAGTAATGCATATAAGAAAGTAAAGTCTGTTTACAGCAGAAACATTGCAGGCTGCTATTTGATATCTCTGGGTTTCCTTAGGCAGTCTTCTTGGGTGGTAGGAGGCAGGGGCTGATTTTCTCAAAATGAGCTGTTCCCAGTAAAGAACTAGACCGCCCCAAAGAATGAACAATTTGATAAATGTTTTCTGTTCTCTTATCAACAATCTTTGCAGGGCTTAGTTTGTTTGCCCTGAATCTTATAGGAAGAAGCAAGTGCAACCCAAGAATGGAGTGGAGGCAGACAACCTGTAGAACTCCCAGCAACTCAAGTGATTACAGCTTGCTCTGCAAATGTGTGGCAATGACAACCTATTTATTTATTTAACAGATTTAGACTGTTTAAAAATTATCAGGCAATAACAAAAAAGTGTACTTCTTACTGGTTGGTAGCTGAGACCATTCTATGCATTGCTACTTCAGTACTAGATGGAAAAAAGGCAGTAGAGGCTGCCGTGATACAAATGTGATGAAAGGGACTATTTAAATGCATCATGAGGTTCTTTATATTTCTCAACCCTTCCTCTTCCTTCTTAGCAGGTCTTATCTTGCAAACTGCAGATGGCTGCATCTGATGAGCTATCAAAAACAGGTGATCTAGTGCTTCTAGGACTGGCTGACAAAGTTATAGAAAGGGAATCAATGTGTTGACACAGCTTTGATTCTCTGTATAAGAAAGATGGAGATGATATCCCATAACTCTGTGGAGAATCAGCAAGGGTAAGTAAATTGATATGAAATTCTAGAAAAATATTAGAAAATTCTGCCTTTTCTCAGAAAACTATTTTCTAGTTTTCTTGAGGAAATGTAGCATAGGCCCTTCTCCAGACCTTCACAGACAGTTGCTGTTGCAGCTATCCAGAAAAGATATGAAGGTTGTTATGGCTGCTCCAAGCAGCAGAAGCATCTTAATGTAAAGTAAGCAAGCAGGTACTTCTGGAAGTAGGAGCTGACATCTGCTTTGCCTGTCCTGCTCTCTTTCTATGCACAACAAATTACCTACTACTGCTGCCTTTGCTTGAATCCACTCTCCCCAAGCTGTCATACTGGCCACTGGGACTGTAAACCACAAGCCCCAGAGAAAACTGGGTAGAGAGGCTTGGAGGGAAGCATTCAGAAAGAGTGCCAGCAGTTAGACAAGGATCCCACCATTCCTGCTGCCAGACTAGCCTGGGCTGGGACAAGCAAGTGATTCCAGGGTGACATTGTGACCCTACCTGCAGAAACTCCCACCAACTTCCTCCTTCCCACAGGAAGGGACCTGCCTGGGTTACTGCCGTCAGTTGTATTGCAAGCCAGGCTCATGAGGAGTTGTTCAAGAAGGTTGTATCAGGACAATGCCAGCAGACTACCCCCTCCCCTCCCTAAGAAACTCTTCCCACACAGAATTGCTTGGAAGAAAGAAAAGGAGTTTTGAATGATAGAGCTATCCTCATTTAAACTGGTGTTTGTAGCTGAAGATATCAGTTTTGAAGTCTGGACTACCTTTTTTCTATGCATAGGCTGTGTGCTCTCCTCTCATCCTCGCCTTCCTGTTCTTTATTTGTTTGTTTTTTAATTTTTGCTGTGGTATCTCTCTTCTTTCTTTTATCCAAATCAGCTTCTGCACCCTGAATAAAAATCACTGAAGGGTTTAATCTGGGGAATTATGTTTACTTGGCTTTCCTGTTCAGATAAGGCATATACAGTTAAAGAATGCTTAGAGCTACTGGAAGGTACTTAACACTGAGGATTATTTCCAGGTGTCTTTGAGCTGCCCTTAAATGAGGAGAAACAAAAGTATCTCATTTTACAGCTGCAAAAATTCACATGTCATCCTTAGGCTAGGAGCATTCTTTGGATTACTTCTGTATGGAATATGTATGCTCTGTCAAGTGAACTGCTGGTGTTGGGTGAGGAAGCAGCAGACATAGCCATCTGTACTGGGAAGCAATCTATTCAGCTCACAGTAATGTTCTCTCAGAGAAAGGTAGATTTTGGGGGGGAGGATTTTTTCGTTTGGTTGGGTTCTTTTTGTTGGGCATTTTTAGGTGGTTTGCTGGGTTTGGAGGTCTTTTCGGGGTTTTTTTGTTGTTTTGTTGGGTTTTTTTTAAAAAACAAAATATGCTCCCTTCCATTTTGGTAGGACACTGGTCTCAGACTCTTCCTTCCACTTCTGAGGTTTGTAAGGGCTGAGAAAACAGTCTATTTCTAAGCAAGCATTGCAAGTCCTTTTCTGTTATGGTTGGTAAAATATGAAATGTTTCAGAAAATCAGACAGCCTACTTAACTCCTACCTGTCTCCTATTGAGTCTCCTTCTCCAAAAGAGCTAGCATAAAATTTCAGTTTTAAGATGACTACCTTGGTATTGTACTACAGTCTATGTCTTACAAAGGTATTCTGTTTAAGTAAAAAGATTTTGAGTAATGATAAGACTCTTACCATAATCTGTTCTCATGTTTATCCACCTTCATTGTTGGAAATACTTGTCTTTTACAGTGAAAATGTTTCAGCTTCAGCATTGTGGCAATAGTTTCACATGCTAGGTGGGCATCCTCTGAAGTGCAGTGTGTAACCTCCTGTACTTAAGTTATCATTTCATTTTGTACCTCATTCTTGAAGTCTAGTGATTAAACACAAACTCCCATTTCAATTTCATACACTAACATTGAAAGGTTTCTTTGAGTTAGTGGAATTCCGTTTGGTCAGATGTAATATATAATAAATTTCAGGGAGATAGGAAGACAAGCAGAAAATGGGAAAGTTTTCTTGGAACAAACAAGTGTGCTTCAAATTAGGTCTATATCTTTTTTTGTTACCATGGCAATGTAATACGACAACAAAACTCTCTGCAGACATTGTTCCAGATATCCTATCTTTGTACTTTCTCATGGACATTGAAATCCACAATATTTTTCCTTGTCAAATCCCAGAGTGTGAGAGCCAGGGAGAAGGGAAATCCCACTTGTGTGGTGCCTTTTGGCGTTCCTTCTTTATAGATGTCTCTATTAGTAGCTTAAAATATTTTACCAGAGGTCATAGCTATATGCGTGCTTTGATTTTATTCTACACCTATTGCTGGCATAAATATGTAAAAATGTACTGAAATAAAGTAAAAGTGGTTAAAACCATGGGATGAAACTGCTTATATGACAGATACGAGTTCTTGGGAACTGCAATATTATTGTATACTGTGAAATGCAGTTAGGTCAGTGAAAATGTGCTAAATAAGTTCAACGGAAAGTCAAAGTGCTGACAAGGTCCATCACTTCAAGCAAGATAGGATGTAAGACACATCAGTGCAAACCTGGTTATTCACGAAAGCCAAGGTCAAAAGACAGGGATCTGCTAAAAGGTTAGGGGGATGTTGACAGTCTGGGAAGATTTCTTGGAATGGGGAGAGAATGTTAAGTATGTCTGGCTGTTGTCACAACTCAGATGAATGAAGCAGGCCTATCTCACCATTGAGGCAGAATCACCAGCATGGGTCAGGCTGAGCTCTGATAAAATATACCAGTTGGATTGACTTGCTCTTGAAGAATTGTCTGTAGTGAAGTTATGCGACAGTAAAAAGAGGTGTTTGCAAATGGAACTTACAGTTATGTCAAAGGAAGAACTGGAGGGTAACATACTCTGTCATGATTTGAAGCCTTCAGCTGAACTTCAGAGCACCTACATTATACTGACCTTTGTTTCTGATTTGTTTTCGTTGAGAATGCATAGGTACTAGTAAATCAGCTTGTTGCAATTAGAGCATCCCAAAAAGCTCACAAATGCTAGTCTTGGTACGTTGAACAGTGTATGGCTTCTCAGTAACAAACTATTACTGAGTTGTCTGTACAGCCATTTAGTGTTCTTTCATTATGCTGAAAACTGGTCCTTTGTCTTGATGGATAAACCTCAATTTTCTGATCTTGCAGCTCATTATTTCAGCTGTCCCCATATAAACTTATAATAAACCAGTTCTCTACAGTTGAGTCATCTTTCACATTCCCTTATTCTCAGCAACCAGACATCAAAATGTATTCTTCAGAAAGTCACAATGGAAATTGCTGTCTTTCTGACTTCAGTGCTGAACCTAGAGTTGCATTTGCATTTTCTTTGCCAATCTGAACATGTTGTTGGAATAATTTCTTTTTAACATGTTAAAATATTTGGGGTTTTATGTTTAGACATTGCATTTGTACTAATTCAGGCACTGTATATTATGACTGTGCTGGTCCTGAATCCATTAAACTGAATTGCTTGTATCAACTCATTTTTGTACAGCGGGATTTGCAAAGGATTTCTGTCATCATCAAGGTATGTGTGATGCAAGGGGCTGGACACTCAAACAGGCAAAGTTCATGTTCCACAAAGCTTCTGATCTAAATTACCACATTTAATCGGGCATACAAATAAATTAGCAAAAAATGTTCTATGCTTGAAGAATGAGCCTACTGAAAAGTGAACAAAAGTGTAAACTTCTCTGTTCTTTTCAGACCAAATTAGGCAGCTGGTAAACAAACTCTTATCATGTTTGCTTTCATAAAAATGTGAAGACAATGGTTGTTGAAGTCCCTCAGTGACTACTACAGTTGGTTCACATACTTCATATTTCTTACCATCAGTCAGACAGGGGTCTTTTATTCCTATGTATCCAGACCAGTACTGAAAAGAATATGAAACTGCCACTTAAAAAAATGGTGTTTGTTCTGTTTGTCATCTGACATTCATCTACCATTTCTTAAAAAAACAAACTTAACAGGAAACAACCCACAAATGCTATCATGTGTTTATGGCAAAAATCTCTACCAGGGGAGCAACTCAGCATAACACTCTTGTGTGACAATTTATGCAGCCAGTACATTCTCAGTCCCTCACTGCTGCACTACGGCTCCAAAGAGAAGAGCTGTGAGCACTGCAGTGCAGAGTCTTCGCCTTTGTCTTTTGAATTCATGTATGTGCTGCAAATCTTCAGTATCAAAATAGGATAAGCTAAAATTTATAAAACATCATGTAAAAGCAGCATAAGCTTTCATGACTCAGGGAGTGTGAACATCTTTTTAGAAAAAAATAAACCAAACATAACAACAGAACACTCAAAAAAAAAAATCACAAGAAAATATTCATATGCAAGACAGAATCTTTCATTCTTCAGTAAAAACAAATGTAAATCCATTAATAGTGTGAGGGCTGGATTTTCAGTTTTGTCAGTTTAATGTACAAATAGCAGCTATTCCAACCTGTCATGGGTTCAGCAGTAGCAGTCATTTTTCTCCTTCTTAGTAGTTGGTGCAGCACTGTGTTTTTAACTTGTGG
>JANRGW010044169.1:0-44612 GCA_024733675.1 Psilopsiagon aymara
GTCAAAAGCAATAAATACATACAAGATAAGAATATCTGGTAAATAACTTAATTTTACCCTTGTATTTTACTCAGCACTGAAAATGTAAATATGCATACGTATATGCACATCTTTGTTTGTATATGTGAGCAATGGAGTCTATCTTTTAGTAGATTTTATTATGCTGCTCTTTGAAGCAGTAAAATTAGTTATGGTACGTTTATTGATGCTGATTATAGGGATGTCTGATTTCATTTAGCATTCATACTGCACAGTAAGTGTCTTTTATAACCTACTTACTTTCACAGATGATTTGTCCCACTGTAAAATCATTAAGGACATTCATTAGAATTTGTCACTCTGTTCCAGCAAACTAATACTTTTCAAAATAAAGGTTCAGTTGTTTGTGTTTAAATTCAGTCATGTTTTCTTTCAGGCTTTAAGCTACTTTTTATTTAACATATTGGTAAGTGGCTCGGGCAATTTTTTATTTAACATTTTGGTAAATGGATCAGGCACTGCTTAGTATTGTAAGAAGTTTTTAATTTTTATTCCTGTCTTCTGATCAGAGTCAAGTTTAGAGCTATCATGTTTTTCTTCGGTTTCAGAACCCCTTCCTCCTAGTTTATAAATGATTCATTGAAGACTGTTTTCTACATGTAGGGAAGCCCTTCAACAAGTCTGTTCTTTCATTATTGAGAAGGTTCGTTAGAGTTCACAGGCCCTTCAGATCTCATTGGGCCTGTTTTGATCCTTGCAGATGGGTAGACTACAAAATGGATGAAAAACTGCAGAAAGCTGAACTCAGAGTATAGCAATCAATGGATCAATCTGGCAATCAGATAAAATTAATTTTTATTGGGGATGGATACAAGGCCTTACGAATGACCTTGCTGATGGCATGGAATGGAACATCAAATACCTTTAAATGACATCAAACTGGGGAATCAGATGATATGCTAGGAAGGTGGATGCTATTCACAATGGCCTCAAGAAGCTGGAGGAATGGACTGACAACATTCATGAAGGTCATCCAAGACAAATCCAAAGTCTTGCAGATGAACTAGAATAACTACATTGGACTATAAAGGTTAGGTACTGTGAGATAAGGGGGGCACAAAATCACACAATGAAATGTATGGAACTTTCGAATCAATTTTAAGTAATGTTAAGTTTGATGGCTTTGTAACAGTAGCAATGGAAAATTACTGAGGTGCATGATTCACAGAAAGAAAAATAAAGTACAGCTAGAGAACATACTGAGAATTCTTGCATAAGACAGAATAGAGAGCAGGTCTTCAGAAAGAGGATGGAGAATACTAGAGGAGAACATATTAAACATAAGTTAGCAGTGAACCTTTGTAGTTATAAAAGCTAGCTGTATTTCTGTCTGCATTAGTATAGGTATAGCCAGCCATTCAAGGCAAGTGACTGCCTCCATTCAGGACCTGTGAGACAGCACACGGCATACTGCACCAGGTTCTGGACCTGTTGTGAGACATCAGGAAGATGGGGATGAAAGCATGTAACATATTAGAAAAGGCTGAGTGAATTAGGTTTAACTAACCTCAAAAGAAAAACCTGAGAGGGAGATTAGTTTCATTCTTCAGATTCTTGGGAATGCACAACAAAAAGAAAAGATCTCAAGTTTCAGTAAGAGAAATTCTGACTATATACAAGCAAAAAAGCTTAAAAAAGTTAGTGATTAAGCACCAAAGGTTCATGAGGCTTTCGGCAGGGGAGCACAGGTGCATAAAGGGTTTTTTTGTTTGATTTTCAGTGGAACATAGATGTTATGGAATCACCCAAACTTATCTGAGCAGCCTGATCTAACTTTTTTGTTTGTTTTGCTTTGAGGAGGAGCTTGGGTTAGACAGCCCCCAGAAGCTCATCTTCCATATCAACCTGTTCTAGGGTTCCACGGTATTATCGACTACATTTCCATTAAATCTGTTGAGACACCAGCCACCTATGTTACGTTGGACACTTACTATTAGTTACCTACAGATTAGAGCATCTACATCTGAGCTAATCATTTTGTGTCCCCTGCTCCCTTAATAGACAGCAAGATCTCATTTCTGCCTTTTCATGAACTGCATCAAAATAGATTTCAAAGTCACTTTTTTATATCTATTAATTATGAAAGTGATAATATGAGTTAATGATGCAGATGTTAACATTCATAGAATCACAGAATACCCAGGTTGGGAGCACAAGTATCATCTGATCCATCCTGCAAGGTAAAATATGACCTAGACTAGATGTCCCAGCACTCTATCCAGCTGAATCTTAAGTATATAATGTTGGAGAATTCACCACTTTTTTGGGGAGATTATTGCAAAGGCAGATTGCTCTCACTGTGAAAAATTTTCTTCTGATGTTCAGTTGGAGTCTCCGTGGGAGTAATCTGTGCCCCTTACCCCTTGTCACATTAAAGCTGGGTAAGATGAAATGTACCTAAGTCTTTTTCTAAAGTTACCAACTCTATTAAAAAACCCTCTCTCTTCCTGTCTACTGGATATATGCACCTTTATAAAGGATGCTTTTGCTGTTAGGAATGACCTGAAGCAATTAAACAAATCCTACTTTGCTGGCAATCAGAATTAGCATGGAAGTCTTTGGAAGCAGCTGAAAGACACACTTACAGGCTAACAGGATGTGGAAATTTCAGATACTTCCCATTCCTTCACCAGCTCTTTAGTTCTACCCAGAGTACAATAACTAGCTTTATTTAATAAGTACAAAGGACCAGAAAACACAAGTGGAGAGAGCAGCACTAGAAATCCTAGAGGTGATAAAAGCAGCAAACTGAGGAGGAGAGACCTACATACACTTATATAAGGCAAATACATTTTAACCACTCAGGGGAAAAAAATCTTGATCCAGAAATTACTGCATTCAGAGGAATCTGTTGACTTAAGTAGATTTTAGATAGGAGACAAAATGTACAATATTGCCATCCAGAGGGACCTTGACACACTTGTGAGGTGGTCTAATGCCAACCAAATGAAGTTCAACTAACTCAAGAGCAAGGTCCTACACCTGGGTTGGAGCAATCCCAAGCACAGGTACAGATTGGGCAGAGAAGAGATTCAGAGCAGCTCTGCAGAGAAAAACTTGGAGGTGTTGGTTAGATGTAAGGAAGAAGTTCTTTACTCTGAGACTGGTGAGGCACTGGAAACGATTGCCCAAGGATGTTGTGAATGCTTCACCTCTAGCAGTGTTCAAATGCAGGCTGGACAGTCTTGGGTGACACGGTTTAGTGTGAGGTGTTGCTGCCCATGGCAGGGGGATTAGGACTAGATGATCTTCAGGTCCTTTGCAACCCTAGCTGTTCTATGATTCTATGTAGTCACTCAAGGGAACATTATGGGGAGGTAGTGTGAATACTCTTTAGCAGACAAATTTAATATCTTGCTCTTAATAAATGGTGTAAATTATGTCAGAACACACCTGAGGAGGTAGCTTCTGAGAAAACACTGTATGTTAAGAAAGTCGAGAGCAAGAACATTTTTCAAAACATGCCATGTCTGTTTTTTTCTCATACCAACATACTAAAGTGGCTTCAGACCCTAGAAATTTCTTTCTGGTAATAGATAATAGGAGTTTTCCTGGCTCATGTTGACTCACTCTGCACTACTGGTAAAATATCAATGTGCCCATCTGCACTCAGAATGCTGCGATAGGTTTGGCAGAGAAGTTGTTGCTGGTTGTCACTGCAGCAGCGAATTCTACCCTGACAGTGTTTCTCAGTGTTTATGCCACCTTATTGTGTCCTATATGTGCAATGTTATTATTTCCTTCCTCCTTTTCCAGTCTGCTACTGAGTGGAAACAGCCTTTGATTTTGTATCAGATTACTTTTCACCAATGTTTGCATTTGATCAGACACAACAAGAATGAATGTATTCATCTGCAGTGTGCTGGAAGGCCAAAGCACTAGTTAATCATAGAGTAAGTATAACAGGGTTATCCATAGCTAGCTGAAGTGCTCAGCTAACTAGGGTGCCTAGGCTCAATTGCTAAAAGGCACCCAGTTGCTGTATGTGCCCAGATCCAATGGGACTACAGCCCACCTTTTCTTTCTCACAGAATAAGCTGAAGGGTGATATATTGGTTACTAGTGTCAGCAAATGTTGGGCCATTTTACCAGTTCACAGGACCTCCTATACAGCCTTTGTCTTAAAGAATGTCTGTTGTCATCTACAGGGAGGTGTGCCTGAAAAAATCTTGCCCACAATTGTTCTGGCTGCAGGAAACAGCAGCCCTAGGTCTCTTGATACACAAGACTTTTTCAAGAAGATATGGTTAGTTAAAGCACCTTGAAAAAGCCACCTGAATTATTACATATCCAAAGATATGGTTTATTAGTAAAATAACACCTACAATTCAGTATATATTCATATAATGGCTGAAAATGCACCCATTGCCCTTTAGGGTGTAAAGTAGGCATATACACATATTGGGGTTATTATGTTAGAGTATCCTAAATGAATGCATGTTTTTCTCAGCCACCATGCGGATCTGTTACTATCTACATATCCTTTGCCTGAATTATACTGTCTCCCCTCCCTTCAAAGCTTCACTTTCAAAATATATCAAGGGAACTTCATTTATCTTCTATTTATTTTCATCGGAGTTGCTACAAATTATTTTTACCCTGAAAATTTGAATAAACAGGAGACCTTTCTTCATTGCTGATGCATGAAATCTTGCAGCAGGAATTATTTTTGGCAATTGGTCTCCGATAAATGGAGCACTTTGGCTTTTCTTTATTCGTATGTTGATCCAGAAAATAAATTCCTTTGTACCTCTGTCTTTCCATAACTATTTTATGGTATAGGTGAAATGAGTGAGTTTAGAAAAGTTCCTTTAGCAAGAATGGTCTGTAATAGTTAATTGGATAAGACAGATGGAGACAGAATATTTATAGAGGAGTTGCTCAAGCTTATCACTTGACTGAAGGTACAAACATATTCATCTTTTAGGCCATACATTATAATAGGGAATGGTAGTCCCACATAGGAATTCCATAGATTAGTTTTCTATAGGTTTGTAATTCTTACTGCAATCCTATAAGGTTATTTTGTCAATAAAAGAAAAAATCTGTCACAAACAAAACTTTTCCACCTTCTATCTTTACTTAGTTTCTTTTTTTTTTTTTAACTTGGGTCATCCTCAAGATGGGTGACATATATACTTTAAGAGTGGCAATATTAACTGATGTTAGGAACAGCTGCCTCCTCCATCCCCAGGGATCTGCAGTCTCTGACAAGGCTGAGGAATGCAGTTGCTGCTTTATCCTTCATGTGTTCCATCAGTAGCAAAACTGAACACATATCCCAGAGTCACACAGACACACACATAGCCAGCCACACAGATGACCTCAGACCAGGAGCTGCCTCCAGCAGGGGAAGCATCATGGGCACAAGCACAGCCAGCCACATCTCCCCCTCCTCCTCTTGGGCTGGAAGAGGCAGAAGTTCACTAGAATCATAAAACAGTTAAGGTTGGAAAGGACCTTAAGATCATCTGGTTCCAACCTCCCTGCCATGGGCAGGGACACCTCACACTAACCCATGGCACCCAAGACTCTGTTCAACCTGGCCTTGAACACTGCCAGGGATGAAGCATTCACAACTTCCCTGGGCAACCCATTCCAGTGCCTCACCACCCTCACAGTAAAGAACTTCTTCCTTATATCTAGCCTGAACTGCCCCAGTTTAAGTTTGAACCTGTTGCCCCCTGTCCTATCACTACAGTCTCTGATGAAGAGTCCCTCCCCATCTTTGTAGGCCTCTTCAGATATTGGAAGGCTCCTCTGAGGTCTCCACACAGCCTTCTCTCCAGGCTGAGGACTCCGGAGCTGTAGGCAGTACTCCAATTGAAGTCTCATGAGAGCAGAGTAGAGGGGCAGGATCACTTCCCTTGACCTGCTGGTCATATTTCTTTTGATGTGGCCCAGGATAGTGTTGGCACAGCACACACACAACATTCTCCAGGTTCATAAGCACACACACATTCACAAATCTCCTGACTTCCTCCCCAGGTCCCCAGCTCAATGGCTGATCCACCTGCATGTTCTCTGCGGACAAGCAGCACTTACACACTCATCCCACAGGGACACGACACTCACAAGCCTCCCTAAATACCAATGCAGAGATGTCCCTCCCACCCGATACCCCTGCCTGGACTAGAGGCATCCTACTTGCCCACTGGTCAGACTAGGGTTACTAGGTACAGAGCTCAGACAGGCAAATTAGCTCCATTTTACATGTCACTGAGCACTTTCATGCCCCTTTCTGCGTACCTCTTCTTTGTTCTTCCCTGATCTGCTTCCCCTGCATGTTTCCCATCAGCTGGCATAGTCCCACTGGCCGTCTCCAACACCCAGGCCCTTAGGTTTGCATCACTGTCTGTTGCAAAGTCCTGGTTTGCCTGCAGATTCTCAATGGCCCATCTGCTACCATGACTGACCAAGTTTGTTTCTTATCTTTGTCTTCATTATGTTCACCTGTCAGGACTGCTTCCCTGTCTATTTTGTTTCTAGTTTTCCCCTTTCCTTAGTTTCCCATTTGATAAGGACTCTAATCAGATAACCTTGCTGGAATAAGCATTACCAGACTCCCACAAATAATCATAAATTAGTGTGACAAACCAGGCCTGACTCCCTCCCTTATAATTTGCAAGTCAGGTTTGTGTCTATGTTTTGCTTTACAGCTTTCTCCTTCCCTTATTATCGCTTTTGCATTGAAATGCCCTAAACCAGACCCTTAGAAAAGGTGAAGTTCTCCTTCCACATACCCCTGCAGGCAATAGCTGAACAAATATACCTTTAGCCGTGTAGCAGTAGGGCTTCTGCTCTTGTAATACAGGTCTAGGGATAAGGCGAAGGTGGGTCAGTTGTACCTATTGTTAGAATAATTGATGTAATTAAAAACCAGAAAATCTCTTCGGCAACTCTTCTTACTGAATGGAAATCAGCTACATCCCAGCAACAAAATTATATTTTCCAACATAATTCACAACTTCAGCAGGGGATTTTCCCTTGCAAACATAACAGTCAAAATCCATTGATTCTTGTGTTTTATGCATCCAAATTCTAGAATACACTGTTCGTCTCCAGGAAAACAATATAGGGCAAACAAGCACCCCTATAAAACACAATGAACTCTTACAAGTAAACAAAAAAAAATGCATGCATCTGAAATGTGTTTCTGTCAATGCTTTATAAATTATACCCCAGTCAGTTGTCCAGAATACCCTAACAGCTAATATACAAAAACAGGTTTCTTCACACTAGATTCAGATAACGTCATTTCATCCTAGGCATCATAGGAAATGAGTCAGGTGCAGAAACAGTTTCTAGTACTTACCATTCTTCAGTAGCTGTAATAGATATTTTTAACTGATCAATTCAAATCTAGACATTTGCACTGCACGCATTTTAAAATATCTGTTGAACTGTACCCCCAAAACTGAAGGATCAACATTTAAATAAAAATCAAACCAAACCCCATGCTCTGAACTCTGATTTCTCAGCTCTGACTTTCAAAGAAAGAAGAACATCTTCAAAGGTCAAGTATGAGAACTGAGAATCCTGTGAGTACAAAAACCAAGAAATAATTTGAGTTTGATATTGTGTAATCCCATAATTTTCCATGACCTTTCCCTCTGCTCCATGTGCGACAATTACCCATCTATTTTTTGTACAAAGGAATTAATGATTTTATCATCTCTCCTTCACTAATATCATATTCTCTACTCCAGTTAGCAATATCTTTTGCTCTTGTAATATTAAAATGATTCACACAAGCTAAAATCAGAGCAAGCACTCTCATTTGGTATTGAAAACTGCTATTCCACAACATAAGAAAAAAATTAAGTGTCCTACAGCTTGTTTTCTTTTCCCATTGACTACACCAGTGTAGGCTCTCTAACCCACAGATATTTGGCAGCTAATATTAATATTACCTAAAAAAACCCCTCTATTTCCAAATGCCATAAAAAAGAAATAACAGTCCAAGGCCTAATAATATTTTTAAATCAATAGAGTAAATTTATCTGGGTTTAACAAAAAACTGGGCAAAGTTCTTCAGAAGAAACTGTTATTAAGGTCAAATTTGATACACATTAGCAGCAAGAATGCAAGCTGGTCACGAAGATGGAAAAATAGGTTTTATACTAAAAGCACATGTGTCTGGATTGATGGAACAAGGGTAAGCCAGATCCTGTCCCTCAAGAGATGGTTTCTAAGTCCAAGGCTTTCTCAGAGATACAGGAACCGGAAAGCCTATGGAAGCCCTTCCTAAAAATAATTCCTAGAAATTAAATATGAATTCATGGCAGTGTAACACTAATTTGCTGATGCAAAGTTGTGAAGACAAAACTTTTTGTTTGTTTGTTTTCAATTTAAATGTTATAACAATATATATATATATATATGTTCCAGTACAGGTTATGTGATTTCACACTCTTAACCTTAAAAAAAAAAAAAAGCAATAAACCCCAAAAAAATCCAGTTTTCTATATTAGTATAACTTTGCATTAACTAAATTAATTGTTGTATTTGCTGTATTGGGTATATTAGCTACACAGATCTAATACAAAGTGCTTTATTGAAGATATAAATGCCATGTTACTATAAATTTTGAATAGAATTTTAAGCATTTATCTATCTGATAAAGTTCTCCTGCATTGCTAGTTAAATTCATGCCTAAGCCTGTATCTGTAGACAAACTTCATCAGATCTTGACATAAAATAATGCTAAGTACTTATAAACACAGAAATGTGCTTATTGACATTATTTTGATTTATAACAGAAACTTATCATAGAATCACAGAAGCACAGAATGGTATGGGTCAGAAGTGACCTTAAAGATCATCTAGTTCCTGCCATGGACAGGGACACCTTCCACTAGACTAGATTGCTCAAAGCCCCATCCAACCTGGCCTTGGACACTGCCAGGGATGGGGCATCCACAGCTTCTCTGGGAAATCTATACCAGTGCCTTGCCACCCTCGCAGTAAAGAATGTTCCAATGATAGAACACGAAGTAATTGAAAGATGAGAAGCAGTAGGCACAAACTGAAGCACAGTTTCACTTCCCAAACATAAGGAAACACTTTTTTACTGTGAGGGTGACCAAGAACTGGTACAAATTTCTCCGTGAGGTTTTGCAGTCTCTGTCCTTGGAGATATTCAAAAGCCTTTTGACAAGAACCTGGGCAACTGGCTCTAGGTGGCCATGCTTTGGTCCGGGGATTTAAAAGAGATGGTTTTCCAACCTCAGCCACTCTGTGATTCTGCGAATGCTCAGTGAATGTTCATTGGGAAACTGGAAAAAGTGATGAAGATAAGAGTCCATATATGTCTTGTTCTGCTTATATCTACCTCAGCAGTATTGTAAAGAACTGCCTGAAACCTTAAAATTATTCTGTCTAGTATAAATGTCCAGCTCCCAATGCATAATTCAGCTAAATATTGTCTCTGGTAACAGCAGTTCTGTTCTAAGATTGGACCTGTGTAGAGTAAGGGCTATAAGGAAGGACATTTCATTGCTGAATTAGTATAGGGGAATTTGGTGTTTCCCTGTAAATAACATAGAAATTCTAGGTCTACCTATTATTTGGGAAACTAACAGCTCTGAAGTCATCAGAAACATACATGTGCAGCTATATTTACCTACCCATATGCTGTGAAGCGCATTTATTTTAATCCTGCTATATTAGGATTCCTCAATTTGTTCCATAAACAGCAAAACTTGATCAACTGTTTACCCATTCTACGAAATTCAGGGTGTCAACTTAAAGACCTAATGTTATTCCCCTGAAGAGTATTCTGTTACAAGATTAGTCCCACTTGTTTGAGTGTGTGCAGCAGAACAAGGCTCCAAATAGCTTATCCCAAAAGTATGTATTTAATATATGTATGCAATATGATACAAAATATGCCAGTACCATTAAAAGATTATGCAAAAATAAATTGTCTTAAAGTGATTAGAGGGCAACTGTAAAACATTCTGCATGAGGTAAAGTACAGTAATTTAATACAATTCCAGTTCCAGAGAGAAAAGGTATGGCTCACACTACAGAAAAGAGAGCCTACTAGTTTAATGAAATATGAATAATAAAGTAAAAGTAATTAAGTAGCAGCTCAGTAGGACAATTCCCATGCTTGAGAGATCGCCAGTGGGGTCTAACAAGTTCTACAGCTGAGCACTTGCTGATTTAAATATTATTGGTCTCCTCAGTTTTGCACCTAAAATGGTCATGAAAAACATGATGCCTGAGGTAAAATATTCATGTTAAGTAACCTTTGGGATTAAATGTTTTTTCAGAGCTTCTTGAAAACTGCTGCACTAAAGAAGTGCTAAGAAGAATCTTTATTCATACCTTTAGCATAAAACTTAAAGGTTTGATCCAGTTGTTCTTCAACACACAGCTTAAGACTACCAGTTAGTCAACAACACATGAACCTCCTCAGACAAAGCGCAAAAGGTGTTATTGTGTGAGATTCAGCAAAAGTGTCCCGGAATCTGAAGCATATCTTTATATACTTTATTGAATCACAGCTTAACTTGCCTGCTTCTAGCACTGAATATTGGGATTTTTACTTAAAAATATGTAACATAAAAGTCTGTTTTTGTTCAGTCTCTTCTGTTGTATTTCTTTTTAGTCCATGCTTCTTAAATGCTATTGGTGCTGTTTTCTTCTTTGCCCCCAGTTTTCTCATTTTTTTTATTTAGAGTTAATTTTTTTGTAACTCCTCATTGGCTTTAAAGGCAAAGATGGACTAATGGTATGCCTTAACTGTGACTGAATTGAGGATTCACCTTTCTTAATGTAGCCAATTACAATGTACCTGTATAAACACTGGGTGGATTCCTTAAATCACATTTTAGTCAAGGAGGATCTAAAGATCCACTGACCTTTCCACACTTACATGCAATGTCATTTGAGATGCCATGCACTACCCATGACATGCACATGGAGATGGCAGTCATATGTGGCATAACACCTCTTGGAAGCTTGTACAGCTCTAGAATGGCAGTTACATTGCCATCCAGTCAGGCTGAATACACTCAAATGATGTTAG
The DNA here is from genome assembly GCA_024733675.1 of Psilopsiagon aymara. Taxonomy (NCBI): domain Eukaryota; kingdom Metazoa; phylum Chordata; class Aves; order Psittaciformes; family Psittacidae; genus Psilopsiagon; species Psilopsiagon aymara. The sequence continues at coordinate 11,078 of JANRGW010044169.1, forward strand.
GCATATTAATGTGAGCAAATAAGCCTTGCATACTTGCAGGCATCCATACCATAAATACATGAATTTAGTTGAGTTGAGCCCAATATTCTAAATTATATTCAATAAGGGTGTCTTTCCTCCAAAAAAAAATTTGTGAGGACTGTTTTTTAACCCATGGAATACATCAGGTAAATACTTTTGAATGTATGTTAAGTAGTAACCCTCAGATCAGTTTGTCTGCTTCTCTCAAATTTTTATTTCATTCTAAAAATCCACAACTGGTGCAGAATATCCCATCCCAGTTGTCATATGAAATACAATAGTGTCATGGTTTAAGCCTCTCAGTCATGCAGTTTGCTCACTCACTTCTCCCTCTTTTTCTTCCCCCCCACTCCCTGAGGGATGAGAAGGAGAATCAGAGGAATGCAACTCCCACAGGTTGAGAAAAGAACAGTCCAGTAACTAAGGTATAACGCAAACCACTGCTGCTACCACCAATAATAATGATGACAAGAGAAATACAAGGAAAGAGATTACAACAGCTCACCATATATACCCAGCCTGACCAAGCAACAAACCTCCACACCTTTCTGTGTCTTTCTTCTCCGTTTTTACATCCTGGGCATGACATGCTGTAAATCAAGAGACTACTGACCAGTGAAATGAATCTTCCAGGATTAGGAAAGGAAAAAAATGGAAGAAAATGTCCACTGTGAACACGATATTGGAGTACAGTATAATTGAAAAGTTCCATTAGTGAATAGACGTCTGTAGCCATAACATCAGATTTTGAAACTCAGTATATCTCCAAGGGGGACTTGTGCCATACTACGTCCAGTTAAGAAGTCAGTCTAATTATCTCCATATACAATGAGTAATTTGCACCTGATCCAGCTGACCTCTGAGAATTCCTGTCACTCTATTAATGAGGTTTTCCTTTCCAGTTATTGCCTGAGGGTCTAGGCCTGATCCCACGGTTATCTATGCACAATATTTAATTTGATTACAATACAAGTAGGTCTGAGCCCTAGCTGAGAATCTTAACCCAATGGAGTGAAAAATAAAGTGTAGATCCAGGTTGACTGCAGTCTGCTAAAATCAACATTAACTGCTGATGTCAGATCTGAGGTTTGATAATGCAATTATGGATTTCTTGAATCTGTGATCTCTAAACAAACTAGCAAACTCAGACATGGAGAGAAATCCTCACCCTCAAAGGAAGCAGTGGAAAGTTTAAAGAGGTCTGCCAAAATACCAACACAGTTCCAGCTCAGAACAATTCCATTCTTTTTGGAGTAAAGCATAATTTGAAATTATTGGTGATACTATTGTGTACTAGTACTGTGCAATGAAAATTTGAGACAACTTTAGAACATCACTAGCAGACAGTACCTAATTGCAGTCATAGAATCATAGAATCATAGAATAGCTTGTGCCAGATGGGACCTTCAGAGGCCACCGAGTCCAATTCCTCTGCAATGAGCAGGGATATCTTCAACCACATCAGGTTGCCCAGAGCCACATCCAGCCTGGCCTTGAATGTCCCCATTGGTAAGTATTGGTTAGTTGTACCATTGGTGCTTGCACCACGTCTTCAGGCAAGCTATGCCAGTGCTTTACCACCCTCCTTGTAAATTTTTGCTCACATCCAGCCAGAATCTCCCATCTTTTAGTTTAAAACCTTTACCCCTGATTCTATCACAAAAGGCCCTGCTGAAGACAGGCTGAGAAAATTGGGGTCGTTAAGCCTGGAGAAGAGAAGGCTGCATGGAGACCTCATACCAGCCTTCCAGTATTGGAAAGGGGGCTATGGGGATGCTGGGGCGGGACTCTTCATAGGGACTATAGTGATAGGACAAGGGATAACGGGTTAAAACTTATACTGGGGAAGTTCAGGTTAGATATAAGGAGGAATTTCTTTACTGTGAAGATGGTGAGGCACTGGAATGGGCTGCCCAGGGAAGCTGTGAACACTTCATCCCTGACAGTGTTCAAGGCCAGGTTGGACAGAGCCTTGGATGACATGGTTTTGTGTGTTAGGTGTCCCTTCCCATGGCAAGGGGGTTGGAATTTGATGACCTTAAGGTACTGCCCAACCCTAACTATTCTATGATTCTATGATTCTATCTTTCTTATATACCCCTTTTAAGAATTCAAAGGCCAGTATAAGGTCTCTCTAGGGTCTTGTCCTCTCCAGGATGAACAATCTCAAGCCTCTCAGCCGTTCTTCTTAGCAGAGGTGCTCCATACCTCTGATCATTTTTGTGGCCCTTCTCTAAAACCTGTCCAACAGGTCTGTAACCTTCCTGTATTGAGGACTTGACAGCTGGAAGCAGAACTCAAGGTGGGTTCATATTCATTCCATCTTGGTCTACATTACATTGGTATGATTATTCATACTGCATAGAATATTTTAAATGCAAAACCTGTCCTAATAAAAGCTCATAAGCGTACTCTACAGACCTTTTTTTTTTTTTTTTTCTGTAGGAAATTCATTTTTTTAATTTGTATTTGCAATACAAGGAGTGGTAGAACTTAAATAATCAAAGACACAAAGCATAACAGTTTGTTTCATAAAATACAGTAAGCAATATGCAGATATATCTGCAAATTATCAACTAGTTTAAGCAAGCATATTCCATTTATCTGACATTTTCCAAGTTTCACATATGTAAAATAGATTTCCTTGAGGTTTGACACTCAAAGTTTGCCATGATTATAAGAAAATTTGTCAGAAAATATATCCAAAAGAAATACATAAGATATTAACTGGCTAGATAGTGTGACTTTTTTTTTTTGGAGGGGGGGGAGGAGGGGCACATGCAGTAAGTATCAAATCGACCACCCCCAGCAAAGAGGCCTGAGATTTTTACAAGTATTCCCAGCTGAAATAATATGTTGCTCCTGGAAGTTATTAGAAGTGGAGATCGCTGTTTTAACACAGCTATTTACATTTAGAATAACTGCCAGAGTTCCTAATATAATTATACTTGATTCACCATTCATATTATCTAGTTGAGTCAGAAAGCTGGTGTAAGGGCACACTTGTTTGCAGACAGCCATGGGCTCCTGATACAACAAATGTGCCACTTACTGACTGCGGTGCAGCAAAAACCTCCAGCAGCTCTGATTTTCTTCCAGGATAGCTTCTTAACAGATGGCACCTTGTCATTGTCAATGGCTTGCCATTCCAGAGAGCCATAAGGATCCATGCAGAGACTGACACTTTCCTTTCTCTTCCCGAGACATCTAACAAAACTAGCCAATAACGATCTCTTTCCTCTCACAGACAATTCCACCTTATGTCAGCTGATTTCTTCCAAGTCAAATCGCTTCCATTCTGCTGCAAGTATACCAAAAGGACTTACGATGTTTGACAGCTGAGCCACATACCAGCTAACTGCCACTGGTGAAAGTGAAATACAGAAAAGCAAACTAGTTTCTGGTGCTGTTTCTGGTCATTCTGCTCAGCAGCATGAGCTGGCTTTTAGCATTGCATCAGTCCTGTGAACATCAGTTTAGAAATCAGAGTAGACACAAATAGCAAATAGCTTTGAATCACTTTGAGCATAATTAAGCATGAAGTATAGCTGAGGGCTTTATTTCATCCAGACTGGTCATTTTATTACTAACACACTCTATAGAAAGTCTTTATATCCTTGCTACGGTGGCTTTCTACAACACTGACTGAAATACTTATGTTCCATGCTTTTTATTTAAAAATAAATGGTCACAATTAACTTTGATTTATTTTAACAGTTGCAAATGGTGCATACTAAGGTTTTCTCTCATGCAGTATTTGAATGTATCTATACGAAAACCTCCCACTGCACATAGCGGAACTTTCTCTATTATCTCATTCCTGAAGTAGAACCAACACATTAACACCATAGAAAGTAAGATGAATCACAGGTCAGTCATCCGATAAGACTCTAGAGGATGGATCTAAAGGCTCTAGAGACCTTTCTTTAGTTCAGTGAAACCAAAGCAGCAGTGCATTAAACCTTTCTCGATACAGTGATAAAATATGATTTCTCTCTTAAACTACTGGATCCTGTCCAACCTATTCATAGAGATGTACCTATGAGTTCAACATATGATGGGTCACATGCTCATTGGTATATACTATATTGGCAAAAAAAATTTTTTTTTTTTGTTGAAAAACTAATTTTTACTTAAGTTTGTCATCCCGTTTCTTCTTTCTACAATATGATTATCATAGAAAAAATGCTGATTTGAAATTTAGTGCACTGATATTTACAGAAAATCCTTCATCTATTCAGGTAAAGTTTAGAAATTTCATGCTATAAGTCACCTTTGCAGTTGCATGAAGGAATTCATACCATGTAAACATTTAAATTCGACTAAGAGAATAGTTTTTTATAATTATTTCTAATGTAGCAAACCTAAGATCATGATACAATGTTATTACCTTGTCTCACCTTATAAAAATGCTTTCTCAGTTAAATAAGTAATGTAATATTTGGTATACTGTTTCTGCTCACTTAAGCTTGGTCAAAAATAACACTATGCAGGTCACTGTATGAAAACCAGTGCAAACATCATGTAGTAAAGAAAGTCATCTTGAAAACTTGCCAGATGGCACTAATGCTTATTCATGAATTGCTGTAGCAATTTGGTCCCTTAAAACAAAAGTCCTTTCCACATTACAAAAATAAATAAATTATGTTTCGCTATCTAAGGGAAAGATCTAGGTCACCTAAGCTTTCCCGTCTCAGGTTAAGATAGCTGGCCGTGTTCCTCCTACTTCCAGAGCGAGATATAGATGTTTCCAAAGGGTGATAAATCTCATTGTAAAATAGGAGGGCTTTTGTATTTTTTTCAATTTATTAATTGCTATCTTTGTAAAATAGCTACCTTTCCCAGATTTCTTGTTTCACCTGATTGCCTATTCTTTTGTCTGCAATTTGAAATACCCATTTATAGCTGAGACATCCATATATTACCTGCTCATGAGACACAGAATATATAGAGGACTACTAACCTTCTCAAGAGGCAGTTGATAGCCCAGCAGAGTAATTTAGAAAAACTCAAATGTCTTTAGATATTAATTTTTAGCTAATTAAAGCAAGTTCTAGACTCTCCTTGAGTGTAAGGAGACATAAATTTATGTGCAGATGTGGTGAATAGAAACATATCTTAGTGGCGGACTTGGCTGTGTTAGGTTAACAGTTGGACTCAATAATCTTAAAGGACTATCTTCTCAACCTAAATAATGCTATGTTTCTTTAAAGGACATTTAGACATCAAACTATGTGTATTATATTACCCTGTACACTGTGAATACATATGCTCAGATCTCACATCTGTAGCCAGTTAGATGGGATTAAGCTGATCTAAAATTCCTAAATTGAGCAACTAACTGAATCATAAGTAAAAAATGTTCTCCTAAATCAAGGCCAAAATAACTTTGGAAGGAAGCAAGAATAGGCTTTGTGTGCTGTGTCCAAATCAAACTATACAAGTTAGATTAAGTTCTGGGCTAAAAATGTGAATTTGAGGGGTTTTGTGTGTTCCTGAAAAAGCAGAAGTGTAGCATATATATTATTTTTTCTTCCATGTTTTGACCATGCAAGCATTTGCCAAATTCATATCTAGATTATTCATTGCAAAGTAAGATTAAAAATTTGCCAGTACTCCCAATGGTTTCTTTTGTTTGTAGTATGATAACCTATACCATCTCAGTGCCACAGCTCCTGCTGGGCAGTTAAGGCAGTATATTTCATCCATCAGTCAGCCTCACATCTCTTTGTAATAGCCTTTACAGGGATACTCTGTACTGTACATATGTACAGTATAGGGCGTTAGTACCGAATTCAGACATCCATGGACATTTTATGTATCCTCATGTGGTCTGTGTATGCAAATTCCCAACATAAACAGTGGAGACCTATGACTTGAGTCATCTCTTGAAACACAGGCATCTTGACCTACCTGAGGTGCCCTAAGGCATCCAAGAGACGCACAGAACTGGTGATTATGACACAGGATGTGCAGAATACATGCTTATACCTGTATGAGACATCTATACAAAGCTGACATTGATATTCCTGGAGCAGCAACTGGAGACCGGGAGGGATAGCAAGGGACTTTCAAAGGGCAATAGGTATCATTATATTTGAACACCCAAATAAATCTCTGGTGTGTCTTGTGCCATTCTGGCTCATGCACTTCAGTCTCTTGTGCCATTCTGGTTCATGGCTTCAGTGTCTAGAAAGCACCTGATTCACGAAGTCTGGTCTGGCACACAAAAATTTATAAACAAGTATCAAACAAATCTATATCTGAAAAAGACCAAAGTCCAAACAACAATATATGCCATTGTTTTTAGTGACATTAACTTTGTATCTGAGCACTGTTCAATGTAATGAGAAGTTTTGTGAAGATAAAATAAATGACACAACTTTATATAAAATTGCATGCAACACAGGTCCACCTACCCTGCTCTAAGATAGCTGTAATAATTTTACTTATTATAATATTTACTTGTGATGAATTGAGACTGAAGAAAAACTTAAATTATGCCTCTATAAGCTTTGGCAACTGTTTTTTATGTTTGCTTGGGTTTTTTTTGGTTTTTTTTTGCAGAGCCAAATGTTAATCATGGATTGTACAAGGCTGAATCCCACTGCAGTAAAGTCTACATAATTAACTGGTAGAATAAGCAGTTCTGGTTTTGGCCACTTACTAATGTGCCTAAATCCATTCTGCTGTGGGGAATGAGATTTTAAAGGAAGAACTAAATATGCATTGTAGGAGCTAGTGTTAAGTATTTCAGTAAGTTACCTGAACCTGTGGAGAAATTGTTGGCAATTCACATGTACTCTCTAAATTCTTTTGCATTCTAATGTGACAAGAATGTAATTGTTCACTACATGGATTTACTGTAAGCTAGAGGCACACGTCACCTATTAACAAAAGAGAGACTTATACAAGTATCCATAACTAGGCAGCCAGTAATTTCTCATCCTTATTCTAGCACTAAGCATATTTATAATAAAAGAAAAAAATGTAGCACAGTTGTTGGAAACTCAGAGGTCTTGATTTTGGTCTCTAATTTACTTTTGTAGTTCAATTTTGCATTGTGCAGAAATTGCTTTGTATTTCAATAAACAAAAAATTGCACCTTTCAGCTTATATTTCTTAAGCAAGATGAAACCATGACACGTTTTAATGTCTTAGGTTACATTTTGCCATGTGGTGTAGCTGAGTAAACAGTAACCCACAGCAATGTGAAGCCTGCAACAAAATCAGAACAAATGGCTTGTGTCCCTGCTGCTCCCCATCACCCCAGAAAGCAAAGATACAGATAATTATCTTAGAACAGTGGGTGGAAGCAGTTTATGGGCATTTTGCTGCTGGCATTTCTCAGACAAAAATACTGTCAAGCAAAGCCTGCCACGTACAGATCATTATTTACTCAGATGTGATGGTATACAGATTGACAGGTATCATTCAGTTGCTGACCTGTAATGTAAATCAGACAAAAACATTGTCAAAGCAAGGTTAATTCTTCTTCTGTGATCATTACCAAATTACTGTCATTATAAAATGGATGTTCTCTGTGCAACTGTGGTTATTGGAAAGACATTCTTATCAGAGTTTCGCATGGTGGGTTTGTAGTTTATTCCACATGATGGAGTGGTGTTTTATTTCCCCTTCCTAAAGAGGATACTGAGGGAATAAGCTGAACAGTTGGGAAATGAGAGTGACTTCCTGTCTCCTGTTTTATGAAGGTAAAACACAAAAGGAAACAACTTTCTTGTTACTTTTATGAGACTAAAAAGTGTGGATAAACATAAATGTTAATCTAATTGACCACACTTTGGAAGCTATTTGTCCATGACAGGTGACAGCTATGATGTTCATAAGCAGTCCTATTTTCCAAGCATTATGACATAGAAGTGAAAAGCAGTTCCATCTGAATATATAAACAACATCACAGCATAGCACGTCCAAGTGACATATTGATTGCAGCTTAAATGAATAGCTTGAATTAAATCTGGGTTATGTGGTGAGTGGCTTTTTAGACATGGCTAGAAGCATGAAAAGCCTCTGAATGAAATGAAAAAGAAACCCCGTTTGAATAAAATTAAATTCTACTTCTGCCTTCTCTCTCCTCTTCCCTCCCTGCCACCCTTCCAGACCAATACATCTCGAAAGGTTTAAAGAAAACGCAGGTGGTACCTTCAGAAAAAGTATTCAGCAATTTTACATTAGTGTGCACTGTAGTGTTATTGTACTTGATATGGAGACGAAGAATATGCTAGTTTGAGATTGTGCATCATTTTCTCTGATCTCAGCAGGAGGTAGGATTGTTCAGAACTGGCACAGCTTGAATATTGATACAAATACAATTATAACATACAGCTAGCAGAGCTGAAAAATTAGTAATCAGTTTTATTAATAATTATGTGTGTAATCCTAAGAGCCTTGACCCCTACCGAGCCATTAAGGAAACTTTTCAAAACAAAATGTGCTATAAGCATGAACAGCTGAATGAAGAGCAGATCTGTCAAATTGTGTCAAAGAGTGGATGTTTTCTAGAAGAATGTTGAAACAAAATAAGGTATTATTTCTATTCATAACACAGACAGTACTCGAAGATGGAAACTCCCACTAGATACTGCAAGAGTGGAATAATGTTCATCACCACCACTGCCATGCTAAAAAGAGGCGGAAGGAGGGAGTCAACTGAAATTTTAAGCTCTTTAGAGGACAGGTAGTGTATGAACTTGATTCCAGTTTGAGGAGGATTTAAGGTGCCCTTTACCTAGAAATATTCCAAGCAATCTCAACTGACAGTTCCTTTAAATGTTTGCTTGGGTACTTGAATGTTGAGGCACTCAAAATTGTTAGGCCCTTTTAAGATTTTTCATGACTATAAACTTCAATACTGATATCCTTATAAATTACCGTAGCCCACTAAAAATCAAACTGACACTTTACATACAAGAAATGAACTTTTGATAAAATCATTGAAAAAAAAAAAAAAATGCTAAAGACTCCTACTTTTTTAAAAGGGTAGATCTGGTATTCTAAAAGGAAAGGACTACCTTCCACTTGAGTGACAGGACCTCCAAAGCTCTTCTGCTTAAAATGGGAGATATATGGAAGAGGTGTCTAGTCTGAGAAGACTATACAGCTCAAGCACATACTGGGTGCACATTGCAATATCTGCAAATGGCCATGGCTATTCACTATCATTCCATGATCACTTTCAGTACAGTCATGAAAAATTTTCCTTATATCTTGTATATATATGGTAAAGATGAGTTTCTCTTTTGCCTGGACTTTCTGAAATCCTGTTTAGATTTCGTCCAACAACAGAATTTGTCTCTTTCTTATCTGATTTCTCTGATGTTTGACTCTTTGAATCATAACTCTAGATATGGTGACCATACCACTTCCCCGGGCAGCCTGTTCCAGTGCTTGACAACCCTTTCAGTGAAGAAATTTTTCCTAATATCTAGTCCAAACCTCCTCTGGCACAACTTGAGGCTGTTTCCCCTTGACCTATCCCTTGTTTCTTGGGAGAAGAGAACCAACACCCAGCACACTACAACCTCCTTTCAGATAGTTGTAGAGAGTGACAAGGTCACCCTGAGCCTTCTCCAGACTAAACAATCCCTCAAGCTGCTCCTAATAACACTTGTGCTCTAGGCCCTTCATCAACTTCATTGCCCTTCTTTAGACACTCTCCAGCATCTCAGTGTAGCCCTTGCAGTAAAGGGCCCAGAGCTGAACACAGTATTCAAGGTGTGGTCTCATTAATGTGGTCTCACTAATGCTGAGTACAGCTGTATGATCCTGGCCCACTGTGTTCCCAAGGGGCCATATTTTACATTTGAGGTTAAGAAAATACTATCATACTACTTTGCACTCCTAAAAAACATATAATCTAGCCATGTTGCTACGTCACTAGTTTTTCATAGACCCCGATTTGTGATGTTTTGATAACTATACCCTGATCCTAAACTGCCAGTATAACTTCTATGCATGACAGCTAGGAATGTATTATGGAAAATAGGTAGTCCTCGTGTATTATAGTCATGGTTTTAGTATAACTTACATTTTATCCCAAATACAAACACTCAGAGACTCAAGAACTCAGCTCCGACACCTTTCTTTGTTATGTAAGAAAGCCATACATCAGGGAGGAAAAAAAATTGTGTATTTTATCAATTTTATTTTTTTTATTGCTTCTCAGGCACATTTATGCATTCTGCCACTAAGAGAGACTTACAAATTCATCTAAATTACATATAGAAATACACATTGACAATTCTATAACACACTGTACAGAAGATCTAGGGAAATAATGAATTTTTAAGTTTTACAGGACAAAAAAAGCAAGAAAACCTAATTTCTGTAGCAGAAAAAAATTCATCTATATGCTTTTTACATTAGCAAATACAGAAAGACTGAAAGTGATACATGCAGTCTGGTTTATTTGAAATGAAATGTTGGGGTTTTTTCTGGTTTTGTTTTTTTTTTTTTCATTTTCATGGCTTTTTTTTTTTCTTTTTCTATACATTGCTAAATTGTAAAGAATAAAAATTGCACATTCTTATTTTAAACAGAAAGCAGAAATATTTTAACATTTCTAGAAGTCTAAATAGTAAATCCATGTTTGATATTTGACATTTTTTATAAGACTTATCCAGAAGCTTGTGGACAAAGACAAGCAACTGAATTCTGTCTCATTTTAAGAATACTACTGATCCCTTTCAGTCTATATATATTGGTGAATTCATTACTCATCAGCAGAGTTTTTCAACTTATTTTCTACATCAGTTTTCTGCTAAAATTAGGCAGCTAAACTATAAATAAGTTACATATTTCTGTGGAAATGGTTAACACATTATAAGATTTTAACAACTTATTATCCAAAGAAATCAGACCTAAATGAAACACTGTACAACTACAATTCTTGTTCACTATAATGGGTTTACTATTCAGGGATATTTTAGTCAAAGAAAGAGAATTTATCTCTGAAGAACATTTTCATTTTCAGGAATTACATTTTGAGTAACAGAGTCAAAAATACCATGATTGCCAAATGCATAGCAGCTTTCAGCCTCAAGGACTATCTCTTTTCTCACTTGATAAAACATAAGCAATATTCTTCTTTATATAAGATTATGTGAAAATAAGCTCACAGGGCAGCCTGTTGCATTTTGCATGACTCAGCTTTGATTCCATGGGCCCATGGGCATCTCTTTTTATTCCAGCATTATTTATGCAGTCTGTTTAGTTTGCTTTACAAGCATGGCAGCATTCATAGGGTAGAGCTATGGAACCAAACCGTAATAGCTGTAATACATCAATACATTTGAGCTGAACAGCATTAATTAGGCCTTCCTGGTCATTTCATCAATTCAGTGGAATACCACTGGGATCTGGATAACACTATGCTTTCTCTAGTGAATGAGAATTACAGCACTCCTGCCCCGCTCTGCCAGTCACATCACAAGGTTAGACAATCAACGTTAATTCATACAGTCAAGTGTCTGCATTCTGAACATAAATTTACCCCTAAATCTTTGAGACCCTAAAGTCTTTCCAACCTTAATATGATTTTTAAATTCAATCTATCATGAAATTTCCTGATGCAGTGTTTTGCTGTTGCTTAGCAGCAAATTAAAGGTGTGCTTTACTTGAAGATTTATGTTTGTCAGATATAACAAAATGTATTTGTTGCATTCGTTTGGCAGATAGGATCTGCTAAAACTTGCAGACAAACTCCAAAGAATGCCGTTCTGCTACTGCAGTAGCCCTCTTGATTTGTTCTCTGAGATCTCTTTGACAAAAATGTAGGATTTAAACAATCCTAAAGCAGATAAACTATTAACATGCACTAACTACTATCAGGAAAAATTATTCATGTTTAAAAACTTTTTGATTATCTGCAGTGGCATTGTTGCTTAAATTTTGTTACTTTTCCTGAAGAAAGTCATTTGCTTAGTTATATTTGGAAATGATTGCAGATAGTAAGGATGACACAGAGTAGGTCCGTAATTCCTTGTGGGCACGTCCACATACCAGTCATGCATGAGTATGAAACAGGACCAAATATGTCTCAGTTATCTTTCCTTTAACTAATTCAGGGACCCACACAAATGAAACTGCCTTTTCACTGGTTTAAGCCCAGGCTTTGAAATACACTGTACATTGAAGTCTATCCTGCAATAGCTGTGTGCTACTTGCCCCAAAAGCAATGGTAACTCTATTATCCCTACAGAGTCTGAAATTTCTCCTTCGATTACAATGGCAACTTAAGGATATCATAGTCTACTTATTCTGATGTGTGAAACCTGAACTATTGGGCAGACAACAAATTAAAAAAAAGATAATAAATTCAGATATATTATTGTATTTCTTTCTATCGCATAAAAATTATGTAAGCTGTGCAAGTGCTCTTAATTAAAATAAACAAAACCAAAAAGATGGAGAATGTCAGCAAATTATTTCAATACTACTTATATTAAGCAATCATAACTGGGTATCATTTCATTTGACCTTAAAGATTACAAAATTGACTAATTAGAAAGTGAGGCATATTAGATGAAGCAGACTGTATATCTTGGTCATACAGCCTCCCAGCATATTCAGGATACTTAGGCTTGCTTATTTAGGCACAAAGGATAAATCAAAAAATCATAGAATAAAAGACTATTTGAGGTTGGAAGGGACCTCTGGAGGGATGTTTTTTAATGCTCAGAGGGAATTCTCTTTGTTCCAGTTTGTACCCATGCCTCTGGTCCTGTCACTGGGCATCACTGAAAAAAGCCTGGCTCCATCTTCTCTCAATCCTCTCTTCAGGTATTTATACAGAATGATAAAATTCCCTGAGTCTCCTCTGCTCTAGGATGAGCAGTGTCTCATCCTTTCCTCCTCTGATTTAAATTAACAATAAATGAAATTAACTTTCTCAAGATGAATCTTTTACCTATGACAGCAATTGCTGAGGAACCACCTGAACCAATGAAGAACAAAATTTAAAAGAAACAGCAGAACGGTCGAGTGCAGCAGTGACCATACCTGAGCTGGCATTGGTGCCTAGCAACCCCACATAGTACACTACCTCTCCTGTCCTGAGTGACCACCATAACATATGGAGCCCAAAGTCATGGACTAAACTGTCTCAGTAGATATTTTATGGAAATCTGTGGGCATTTACAGAAATTTTACAGCATTTCATGGGGATGGTTCACAGACTGAGGGAATGATATCTGTGAGCTTTATCAAAGGACGGGAAGGGTGGTGGCAGATAATGAGGTAATGTGTTGAAGAGTGTGGAATCTGAACATGACATAAATGGTATGGAATAAGGGGCAGAGAGCGTGCTGATTTTAGCTAGGATAAAGTTAATTTTCTGTATAGTAGCTAACATGGGGCTATGTTTTGGATTTGTGCTGAAAACAGTGTTGGGGGACTGCCCATGGTAGGTGGGGTGAAACTAGATGACCTTTAAAGTCTCTTTCAACCCAAACCATTCTACATTTCTACTATTCTTATCCCTGTCATTCTTATTCCCTACCCTTATTCCCTGCCCTTATCTCGGCTCATGAGCTTTTTGTCATATGTTCTCTCTCCCTGTCCTGCCGAGAAGGGGGAATGACAGAGTAGCTTAGAGGGCACCTGACAGCTAGCCAAGGTCAACTCACTACGAAAGTAAAGATATAGATGCTTTTTTGTCTGCTAAAATGATCCTATACTGCAACTTTTACATTGGCTCCAGACACTGTAATGCATAATCCTTCGTGTGGTTGTAAGCTGAGTCTGGAGTGTATAGCAAGGTAATGCTGTCTTCAGTTCCATATAGATTCTGGAAGAATCAGTTTCTTGAACTTCTTGGAGAGTTCATAAAGGAAAGTAGTCTCAAGTTTCAAGCAGGCTATATTTTTTAGATATTCTTTTGTGCACAGTACAGATATAACCTGTTCAAAACGCCTCGGAGATCATATTATTGCTTAGCTTCTTTACATATGAAATGTTCTAATCTTTCTTTTCTCTACAGAAGTAGAAAGGATTAATCTGTAATTGCCTTGATGGAGACACTCAAATTTTAATAACTACAACCTTAACAGGATTTGAACAATCTGCTGTCTTTCAACTATGATATTGACATTCATACATAAGTCCTCCTAGTCTTTGCTTGCAATTATTTAGAATTTACAGTTACATTATTTTACTCTTAGTATAGGTCTCCTATATTTTTCCAGTTAATGAAACAGAAAGATACTACTATTTCGTTATTGCAGTTCTTGATAGTTAGTAATTTAATGCAAAGGTCAAAAATATAAAACCGTATATGTTATATTAGTGCCTGTCAGGGAACTCTAATTAAAATCACAGCTAATTTATTACACTGCATATAATTCTTCCCTCAGTTAAAATAGCAGAGAAGAATTCAGCAGAATTTGGCAGTATCTTTACTTTTCACTAGGTGATATTTAAAATTATTTTATTACGCATTAAGATTCCTGGTAATTTGCCTTGCAAAGTAATAAAAACCCCACTAAAATATACTCCAGACCAATAACTTCAAACATACAGGATTATTTTTTTCTTTTGTAATTAACTGGAATAAATGAATACCAAATGTCACAAAAAATACACATGCGCAACTAACATCACAATATCTGAGTAGTTATTGTTCTTCTTTCTCAATATCCATATTTTTATATTTTTCTTTTTCACAGAATAGCTGTTTAGACTTTGAATACCTCAGATCTGCAGTTCTCCATATCTTTAATACTGAAAGTACACTTGCTCTTATGTCCCTAGTGTCCAAAACGTACCCACCTATGATTTCAGCAATTTTGCACTGCCAAAATCATAATTTCAGAAGCTTTTAGCCACTCTGTGGGTTGAAATAGAAGGGCAGAAGAGCATGTTGAGGACTGTGAAGTGAGGTCTTTCACTGGCTGATAAATCCCCTGAGAAGAGGCAGTCCCAGGCTCAGAGTAATTGACAGCTCCTACAGCTTTTGGACCTGAACAGCTGCTCATTGCAGCTGAGCTAAAAGGGATCCTCTAATTATTGCCACATTAACAATCAAGTGGTTCTGGCCAGAAGGGACCACAACTGAGAAGGCTCTTTGTAAGCTACTTCAAATTTTTCATAGACCACAAGCAGTCTGCAGACTGCCCTTTCTGACATTAGACAGTTTAGTAGCAATAAAACAGCGCTATGACTACTGAGTAATTAAATTATGCTAGAGAAATACAGTAAAAAGTTTATTAAGGCTGCTCGTTGTGAAGCAAAGGGCAATTTTATATAAGAAAACACAGAAATATTGGAGACAGTTTAGCTTTATTCTTGAGGCTGGATGTTGTCTTAAGTTCTATTCTGAACTAGGATGATAATGATTATTTAGAAGTGTTTAATACATTGCAGTCTTTACAAAGAGAAGAGGAAGAAAGGCAAAACCTGACACACACCCTTATACAATCTGGAATAGTGGCATGATAAGGATGAAGAAGGTAAGATAAAAATATGTAGAGATTTAAAAAGTAACATGGAATACGTGTCTGACAACTTGAATATTTGCCCTTCTGATCATTCTAAACTGAGATTTTCTTTTTTTCCCTGGAAAAAAAAAAGTCCTCTCATATATTATTTATGGTAAGTCAAATGTAGACTTAGCATAATCACGAAACCTTAAAAATAGCAATTTATATGTTCATAGTAAATATGATAAGAAACCATATTAATTTAAATATTATTTAAATCCCTGATAGTTACAATAGTATTTAATATCATTAGTCAAGGTCAAAACATGTTCATTGAGTTTATACAATGTTTAACCAAAAAAATGAACAGAGTTTACAAATTTTGACTTTTTCCTATCTGTAATTATGAAACACTGCAACAGAGCATTGGAAATAATGTATTTTGTGAAGCATTTTTGCTCTCCAATAAAGGTATTTATTATCTCAGTTTCACATTACCTGTTGTGAGATATTACCTGAGGAGACTGTGGAATTTCCATACTAAGAGGTTTTCAAGATTTGGCTGAAAAAAGCTACAGTTGATGTGATCTATTCCTTGCAATGTTCCCACTTAAAGTGAATTGGGACTGCATGACTTCCAAGGATCCACATATTCAGTGTCATTAATTACTCAACAGAATTAAGAAAAATGTTGGGGAAATATGTGTAACATATAGTAAGACTATACTCACTGAATTCTTTGCAAAATGGAAAACAAGATATGAATATACTTTATTTCTTATAAAGAACTGTAGAAACTTGTTTTGTTTATAAGTATATTTTAGACCTGATAAGTTTAGAAAACAGTGCTACCTAAAGATTGCCCTCAGTTTTCAGGAGCTTCTAAACAGGCCAAAAGACAGTCTTTTCAAAATAAATAAACTTCACATAAAAATAATTCATTAGGTAATAGGAATACCTCCTTATGTACATCAACTTGACATATTGTGTACATCAACTTGACATAAACCTGTTTGGTTTGTAGGGTTTTTTTGGTTGATTGATTTCTGCTTAGGTTTTGATTTTTTTTCAGATTGTCCCTACCATTTTAGGAAAACACTGAGTATCCATACATATCAGTTTTCACATTTACAAAAGAAGTACAGTAACATTTTTTTTTCACTTGAGCTGTTGTCAGGGTAATTAGTAGCTACCAGGTCTAAAAAGACTTTGTTATTTCAAGCATTGAGTCAAATAGTCTAGATGTCCTATTATCTTAAATTGGATTTTTGCCTGAGTACATAATACATTATCAGATTATTATTGCCAAACAAGATGTTCTACTATATTTTGATTCTCCTTTTGATTTGATTTGATGTTTTTGTGTAGCTTTTTAAAAGCAAAAAAAATATGAGTAAATGAAAACTGGGAAACTGTCAAAGTCTCTTTACACAATGTTAATGGCATCCAGAAGTGGGTACTGTGGGATAATCAGACGTATGGTAAATATAACATTCCTTATTCATATGCTGCAGAAAATGAAATTTTTCAAGACCTTGTTCCAGTTTAAGTGAATGGCATACATTTGGCTTGATATCAGCTAAACTTAAGGTTAATCACACTTTCAGCTATCATAGAGTGATGGCATGCAGAAGCTGAAGTAAGACTTTGCATTTAATGGATGAAATTCTATTTGCTACAAACTGATAGCAGGTGTGGCAGCTGAATGATGTATTTCCGGAAATGGGAAGATGTCCTAGAAGTAACTTACGGCTGTTTCTAGAGATTTATTAAAACTAAGTTGACACTTGCATCGCTGATAATGGTAATTTCAGAGCTGTTGAAATTCTATTGACCCTAAGATAATGAAACTACCACCTTGTATGAATTTGTATTCTGTAGCATGTAGCATGGGCTCATGGCTCAGAATGGCTATCATTGTATGCTGAAGGAATTCACAACAGTAGCTGAGGGCAAATGCATAGACTTGAAGATATTTTAAGAAAAGGTAGATATGATAGTCAGAACCAAATGATGGCTGTGTGCATAGACAATGATAACAAGTTATTTGGACAGTTAATAAAACTTAGGGTTCTGTAGGATGAGAGCAGCCTTGTAACTAAGCCAGTTTCCTTACAGGATTTTTTTATTTTATCCTGTATCACAGCAAGAATTTATATTATGCCCTAAAACAAATCAAATCCAGTACACATAAAAAGTACCATGAAATGTGCTTAGAAAGTCTTGGTGAGGCAGAAATATGTGCATATTTATGACACAGAGAGCCATGGGCTGTAGAAATGAAAGCTTTGCTTATAATCCAAATAATGTTTTTAATAGTATTTTCAGATAAGAAGGATGTGTGTTAAACTCTGATCAAAAGTATCAAGTCTTTAGGCTTATTCAAAATGTGGATTGTCCATATGAAATGGGATGATTGCTTTATACTAAAATGCAGCAGAATTATTAATGAACATCAAGTGAAATCACTGGAATATTTTACTGCTTTCATCCATTTGTCAAAAAAAAAAAAAGAAAAACAATCAAATACAAAAAACCCCAAAGACCTCTACCTCCTTCCCATGATTAATAATCACATGCTCTTGTAAGGTGTTTTTAATTACTAATACACTTCTCTGCAAGGGTACTAGCATACTATTAAAAGCTACAACATGAAAATTCCTTTTGCTTTTCTCTAGTAGTGGGTTCACACTACTCAGTAAATCAAGATACTCATAGGAAATAAAAAGCTACAGAAATTACCTCCAGCAAAGAAAATATGCATTTGATGAGCAAAAATTGCACTTTAAGCCTTAATTATGGTAACGCAATTTTTGTCAAGAAAATGATAAGAAAAGGTCTTTGTTGAAGGTCTCCTTACATTGAAAACTGTATATATTTTTGCAATTTTTGTTGCCTCAGTAGAAATGCATGAGTTGATGATGGTTGGAGGAATAACAAGAAGCAGTAGCAGAAATATGCATTGTAGCTTTAATCTGTCCATCAACACAATGCAATGAACCGAGGAGAAAGAATGGATAATTAAGTCAATGCAGATGACTAAAGAGGAAATTACGGAGGGAAAAGAAAATACAGAGACCTGAACAATTAATGCTTGATCCTGTTCATCTTAAACTTTCTCACATAAAAAGAAGCATCTAGTGCCACTTAAGTTTTCCTAGTTACATTTGCAGCCTCTAGCTGATCCTCCGGTAAGGAGCAGACATTCTTGATGGTCTTCTGTCGTGTCTGCCACCCCTATGGCAATATTGTAGGCAGTTTTATGGTCCTCCTTTGGGCCTGCTCTAACAGGTCCATGTCTTTCTTGTGCTGGGGCACCAAAGCTGGACACAGTACTTCATGTGGGATCACACAAGAGTGGAGTAGAGGGGCAAAATCACCTCCCTCAACTTGCTGGTCACAGTTTTGATGCAGCTCAGGATACAGTACCAACTTATAGGTGTAGCACTGTAGAATGAAACTGTGGGTGGTGAGCATAAATTTCATGTTTAATGACAAGATTCCCATCTGCAGCTAGAAAATCATAAATCTGCTTACTGAATGCAATTTCTGGTTTATTTTAATGCAAAAGGAAACAGGTTCATGTACTCTAGGACAACTTCATGATGCAAATGCAAAACCAGGAGGTGGGCACAACTAGGAGACACAATTCAAAGGTGCATTACTAATCCAAGCTAAGGCTTTAATGTAGATTCACCCCAAAATGAACAGAAATGGAAAATCAGGTGTATGAGAGATGCCCATGGGTCACTTTCTGAAACAGAAGCTGAAGCACAGCTGTGATATGCTGGGATATCTCAAAGGGCATTCAATACTGTGGTGGGACACTCTCCAGATTCATCTGCAGATTTTAGACATTTCAGGTGTTCCAGTATCGATGTCTACTTGTCAGATATAGCTTTTAAAATTCTGCTATAGACAGTGGAGATCTAGCAATTACTGTTAATACAGACTGCTGAGCTACTCAGCCCACCCAACACAGTCACTTAGACTTGGTAAGATCTTCAGCTTTCCAAAGATCACTGGTTATTGAAAGGGGATGCAGTTCATCTGTTCAGATAAAATATTTTCTGGTAGAATTTTAAATTTGCACCCTCAAACATCTACTTTAGGAAAGGATGAGTCTCCAGTGCATTGTGATAGCTGTTTAGGTGCATATGTTAGGCGTACTGCATCCCTCCTGATATGGATGAAAGAGTGTGAATGGTTACACAGCAGGGGTAAGACAGTGATTGTCATTAAACTGATTTCTTTAAGAAATGTTTGTTTAAGTCCCTTCAAAATTCCAAGTATCTTCTCAAGTCTCAAAAGGCAGCACTTAAGAGATAAGCTCCTTAGAAGTCACTTCATCCTGACTGCAAAGGTACATGTCATTATGCAGTGGGAAAAATGCTTTAATGCTTGGTGCAAGAATAACATACACAAAAGCTCAGTCTCACTATGAGCACAATAAATCATATTGGTACTTTCATGCCCTCAGTCTGGCCAATTTTGGATGCATTCCAAGTCACAATGTTAATACGTAAGAACATTTTTCCCCAGGGCTCATGAGAGATATAAATAATGCTCTCTGGCTCATAAATTAAAATTGCAGAACAATAGAATCATAGAGTGGTTTGGGTTGGAAGGGACCATAAAGATCATCTAGTTCCAACCCCTCTGCTACGGGCAGGGACACCTTTCACCAGACCAGGTGCCTCAAAGCCTCTATCCCTAAACTTATCCCTATATGACCTTCTAAAAAGTCCTTCTCCATATTTCCTTTAGGCCTCCTTTAGGTACTAGAAGACTCTTCTAAAGTATCCCCAGAGCTTTCTTTTATCCAGGCTGACCAATCCCAACTCTCAGCCTGTATTCATAGAAGTGCTCCAGCCCTCTGAGCATCTGTGTGGCACTTGCTTCAACAGGTCCGTGTCCTTCTTGTGTTGGGGGCCCCAGAGCTGAACCACATCAAATGGGTGTTTCAGAAGAGAGTTGCCTCAGAAGATAGTTACTACTATCACCAGTCACCTTTTCTTGTTTGTGCTGGTTGTTATACACAGAGCAGATTGGGCTGCCATACTCAGCTCGAGCAGATTTCCTTCAGTGTTGAAGCAGTTCTGCAAAAGCAGCTCAGACTTTGGAGGAAGCCTCTTCCTCCTGCTGGTCCTTGCTATTGCAAGCTTCCATCCTGTTTGACAGGTTTTAGTCTTTGGTTATTGTTTAACTTGTTACTTCTGATCAGACTTTGTACCCTTCTTCCGACACAGCTAAATTTTCCTTTATTGAGAGTTATAGTCCCATTTTGCTCTACATCAAACTACTTCTTAGCTAGCTACTTTAAAATGACAAACTTTCTTATTCTGCTCTAATCTCCATACCTTACTGTAGGCTTCATATCCTTCTAATCAGGTACATGTATCCATGTCTTTTTGTCCTTTCAAACCCATACCTGTTCCTTCAGGCACCAAGCCTTGCTCATTGACAGAATGGATGTGTCTTTCTCTGCCAGTCCATTCTCAGATGACGGGCTCAGTTTCCTTTTCTTCTCTGCCAAGAGCTAATCTGTTTTCCTTCCTCTTTGCCAGTCTTAGCTTCAGAGTTCTACTTATTGTTGCCAATATTTTTGTTGGTTGCCAAACATTTGAATTCCTCAGAAACGTGACAACTTTTGGTTTGGTTCAAATCACTTCCAGTAAAAGAAAATTACATCTTTTTTCTAATCTATTTTCTTTAGTTCTTTATAAGACTTCATATATGACATATATTCATATTCTATTCTATGTCTCTCCCTTGCTAGCCACTTAATCATCTATTTTGTTTTGTATAGGAAATGCATACCTTAAGAATCAAATTCTTGAATAGCTGCCAATCTTAGTTCAAGCAACTTAATAGTAATGACATCAATGACAGTAGTTTACTTATCTCCTTTCACCTGAAGAAGATCCAAAGTGTGTTAAAACCATCTGTGTTATGTCACATCTAGCTGCACAAGAAATTATCTTTATTTTTTAGTAAACTGAGTGTATAAGTTGCTTCCTTAGCTCTGCGTCACTAGAGAACCACAAAGCAGCTTCAGCGGGCTTTGGCTCTTACCCCAAACAGAAAACATTTTCCTAGGTATTCATTTGAATTATGATATGGACTATGCTACAGACTCCTGCTGCCAGTATTTTTGTTAGCTGACAAGCACATGGATGTTGTCTCATAAACTCACCTATATGCCAGATTCTGTTATTTTCTGTCTTCACAATCACTGCCTCACAACCTGGATAAAATTATATCAACTGTTGAGCTTAGGAGTAGTATCGTACTTTCAAATAAGCATTCTCAAATGAGAGATTTTTCATGTCCAACTACAACAGAGTAAATTCTACATTAACCAAACCCACACCAAAAGTATTACTTCATTAGGTTAGGAAACACAGAGTCATCTAAACAATAGCTTCCAAGAAATGGAATTTTGAATATCATGGAAATAAGTGAACAGAAAGCTAAAGTAATCTGTGAACAAAGTAGCATCCAATTTTAACAGGAGAAAAAAAGGATCGGATTTGTCTAATGAAAAATAGATGTCTGTGATACTGACATTTTTCAGTCTTTCTCCTAGCCAAATCATTTTTTTCTTCATTTACCCCCTCATCTTAATTTAAATATACTGGAAAATTTAGCTATTATCTTTTTTTCCCCTGCTTCTCCTTCTTTTCTTTGTATCTCTTTAAAGTTGTCTGGATCATTTGTTATCATAACTTCACGATTCAGAGTGCCATATTTTTAGTCTAGTGATACAATATGATTATACCATTTTGGGCATGTTCCTGGCATGCTTTCATTTATGCCTGTTGTTTTTGGGGCATTTTTTATATGATTATGAATAGTCATCTCAAAAGTAAATGCACATTAACAAAAGTACTAATAAGGTTCAAGAATCTTCTTTCATCCTAATCCTGTTTTCAGTTTTACATCTTCTGCTCGCAGTTCGCAACCTACAGCTTCCTCTTGACTTCTGTTGTCTGCTTGTATAAGTGCTTCCAGCGGAGAGCTAGAAAGCTGCTCTTTTCCAGCTAGACTTGGCTGGAATATATTGAGAGCAATTTATTTCAGACCAGTCATGATGTTTGCCAACATGTGTAAGTTTTTATAATTTATACAAAATTAACTATTTTAAATATCTAACCACCTCATTTATATAAATTAGCAACCTCAGATAAGTTTAAATTTGTAGAAGGAGCTAAACAGTTGTTCCACAGAAAATAGAATAGAAGATTGCATGCTTCCTACTTCTAAATGTTTTTAACCTTCCAAAAAAATTGCACTAAATCATTTTGGGAAATAATCATTTCAGGAAATAATTTTGGAAAGGTGACCACCTGAGCATTTTTATCTCTTACATATGAAAGCACTTTCCCCACACAAATTTCTTTTTTTTTTATTTTCAAACTGGTCTTCAAATTTTTTCAGTGTTTCTTCTTTTTAGTGATTTTTTTTCTTACCCTTCATCTGTTGCTTTGTTTCCATTTTACCATTTGAAGACAAAGGATAAAAGACAATATTTTGGAAATAAATTACTTGAGAATTGGGAAACAGGGAAACTAAATAGCTCATGGTGATGAGCTCTTACTTTAATATGGCATCTGGATAAGCAGATGTGATCCTTGGATGCATAAGCATCCAATACTGAATAGAAGTAGAACTCTGTTCTACAGCACCAGAAAAGCTATCAATAGAATATCATATGTGATTCTAGTGTCCACATTAAAAATAATAATAAAAAGAAAAAAAGTAGAAAGTGAAAATTAAGACTTACTTAGAAAAAAAAAAAAAATAAATTAGATCAATCAGTTTTCAAGGGAGTTCAATTCAGTGAAATTACCTGAAAAAGGCAGATTTGCCAGCAAAATTGTAACATGACTGTAGCATGTGCTGACAACCTATTGAGACACAAAGAGGTTCTGAGGGGCATGAGGCAAATGTTGGTGTTGCAATTCTCTGCATATTAGGATGTTTTACAGTATAAACATCTCAAAAGAAAGAGCCTGCAGCACACTGTTTTACAGCACTGGTAACAGTAATGGTTAGGGCATGATGGCACAGATATTAGCACGTGCTAGGAAGAGGAGAAAAGCCCTTCAGGGATCTTGGTTGTTATAAGTACTCATCAAAGAAGGTTTCTTATAGTAAAGGTATCATATAGAAGGCAAAAGTGCAACCAGATCTAGGGACTGAAAGTGGGAGCCACTATGTAACCAATAAAAAGGCAAATAGCCGCTGAAATAATTTTCCCTGGGATTTGGTGTACTACTGTTTTTCTCAATGGATTAAAGGTTGCTTCAAAGGGTGTTCTGTACATCAACCATGACATTTTGATTTAATATAAGCATCATCAATGAAATTTTATGTCCAGGATACATGTTAGTTACACATAGATGAGCATAAGGTCTTCTTTGGTTATCTGAGTCTATGAAAAAGGAAAAGAAAACCTGGTACAGACCAGCAGAACAGAGAAAATAATTTTCATAGAACACATGTGTTTAAAATTTCCCCAAAATTCACTGACACTTTACTACTAGTAGCAAGGCATCCTCAGAGAGTGATCTGGTTTACCTTTCATTCAATCTTGAGAATCAATGCACTGAGTAATGGGATAACAGGAGCTCCCCTGGCCATGCTGAATGCAGTATTTACAGAGTCACTGGAAACCTTTCCATTCCTTCAGCCTGCTAATATTTCTGCTGTCTTCAAGAGGTCTCTCATTGTCTGAGGTTCTGCAGCTTCAAAGCACTGTTGAAATGATTTACTCTGATTCCCTTCTGGGCAGTTCCTGAGCAGTAGTGATCAATCACAATTGAGTTCCTGGTACCATGTCACAAAAACTGATTAAACTCTCCCTGAAGAAATCACAGCTGTTTTTTGGCCTAATGATATCATCCAGGACTTTAAATTAAAACAGAGATTATATTTATCTTTCAGAGAAAGCATTTTAATTTGAAAGCTCAGGATAAAAAATGTTCAAATCGTGTCTAGTGATCATTGTATATAGTCAAGAATAGCAGTATTATATTGGCTTTCAGAAAAGTAGTGTAAGAAAAAAACCTCTTCTTGTAAGATGTTCCTGTGCCTTTTAATGCTATAACCATTTTCAAATAAATAATACCCGTTTTGCACGTAGCAAGCAAAAGATAGTATCGGCTTCATTACAGAGTCCAGAGCTACTCACTGAATGGCTGCAATGACCCACTGCTGTGATGATTCTCTTTGATAAGAGACATCCTTGCCTGGAGAAATCCCACTGATTGCTAAGAGAGAGACTCTTAAATAAGTTATTGCCATTATATAACCTATGTTATAAAAATTCAGACTTTAGCTCATCTGTAAATTAAAAGTACTTTATTATGGGGAATAATGACTAAATTTCAGCCCAGAAATGTTTTACACAGAAGTACTGAAAATCACAGCTGACACATATGCATAGAGACTACATGCAATGTAACTACTTCTTTTAAGTGTCTCATTAAATTAACTATATTGATTTATACTGAGTTCAGCTTTCATAGTACTGCTCTGCTGCTTAAAATAAAATTGAATGACTCAAGCAAGGAAATTTCCCATGATCCACAAAATAGCTATAAATTACTAGCTATCTTTATTTATAAATAAATTAGAAAAAAAAAACCAACAAACCAAACCAACCAAACCTCAAAACAAAACCAGAAAAGCATTAGCATAAAAAAAAAAAAAAAAAAAAAAAAAAAAAACCAAAAAAACAACTATTTAGCTGACTCAGTACACGGGGGATTATAGTGAGAGGAGCTCAGTTTATAGGAATAGACTCGAGGTCTGACTGACCTGTGCCCAGATCATATCTCAGAAGAAGAGGCAGAATATGCCTGCAGCAACATCTAATAAATGTGTGCAATTTAGAGCATAATTTAACAGATAATTTGAAGCAGGTTTTCCCTGAGTTTACAAGATGTTCTCATTTTGCTCAGGGCAAAGGAGCAATGTCAGTAAGTATGCTGGTGCAATCTTTACATAGTATATAATTTTTTGTCCATGACTGGGTACCTTGGCTCAGTTTTCCAGAGAGCTTGCCTTAACATTTTTATTTTCCAAGCAGTGTAACAAGCACAGGGGCAAGTGGGCAAGAGCTAAGCAAAACTCCGAGGCATGTTGGAAAAATTCTGACAGGTATCTGCCAGCAAGCTCAGCAAATCTGCAATTTCCCAAAAAGTCCACCTATCACACCTCTTATTACATAGAAGCAGGTAAGACAGAAAGAGTTGATGGATCAGGCTTGTAAACCTAATATTCAGACTCATTGAAAGCATTTTAAAAAATTAATTCAACAAGCCATGTAGCTACCCACAGGAGGAGAACTTCATCCTTTGAATTTTGTGGAGCTGTTGAAATGTGAGCATACTTTAAGCAGATGCAGAGTGGTTGAGCCTCAGACTGATTTCTTCAGAGACCATGATTTTGGTTTCTTGACAGTTCAGGTCCCAGGCATACCTAAAGATAAGTGAGAGTAAGAATGTCTTAAGATTCCATGCTGTCATCTCGCATCTCTTTTTCTTCCAGCATGAGTGTCACACTGCCCATATCCACAGTGTTTGGGGGCGCAGGTCAGTGGCTAGTCATGCAGGCTAACTCTAAGCCAGACTTTCAAATGTGAATGCAACACAGAATACAGAAATTGTGTGTTCCCTCTGCACACGCTGAGATCCAAACCAATTATATTTCTGTTGTTTACTTTGAACCAGACTGTTACTTCTTCTTCTGTATGTCCACATCTTCAGCTTTGGCTATATTTGCTGATGCCTGCTGTGACCCATCTTGGGTTCACTGACCATCCAGAACAGGCAGAGGGGTACACTTGCATTGTTAAACAAAAACAGGCCATGGGGGGGGGGAGCAGATCTGAGCCATAGATCCTTACTCATCCCTGCCACTGAGTTGTCAGATTGCTCACTGTTTTGAATGTTTCTCCAAAGCACATCTGCTAACAGAAGGGGTTAGGTTTAAGTAGCATGGATATCAAACAATCCTGTGTTACATGGTGGTGCTTCTAATCCTGTTTTAACCAGTAATACAGACATGGCCACTTGTACATCACAGTTCCAGGCTAATCTCTGTACACACTTTGTATTGAAACCATGGTACAGAGGACTGCTTAATGCACATACACCATCCTAGCATGGATTCAGGACATGGACAGCACAGGCAGAGAGACCAGGGAAATGAAATGTGCTTTTAGGTTCTGATGTATAGACATCACTTTACTGAAGTAAGTTTTTTAAGATAAAAGTGAGTATGGATTTGTTTAACCTGCATGAAAAAGGGAAACATTTTATACCCTAAGCATCCTGAAGATTAGGATGATCTTTATGAATTTTTTCTTTTAAATTAGGCCCATCTAGTGTTTTCTCAGAAAGAAAAATATACAGAGTTATATTGTTCCCCACTTTCATTCCAAGAGATATTCAGTTCCTCTCTGCCTGTATGGGAAAATGATTTATTTTACGTTAGTGTTTTGTGTTGCAATAACACATTAATATTAATATATGAAAAGACTTAAAAATGATGTAAGGCATCAAACATACTTTTTGTCAGAAGCAGGTTTTCTTTCTCATTCTTTATTTTAAGGATAAGGATATCAGAAATATGCAATCCTTAAGTTCCCTTATGTTTTAATAGTGTAATATTTTGCGGGGAGCAGCAGAGAAACCCAGAAAAACAAGGTGAACCTCCATGACTGGCACTAGCAGCAATCAGAATATGCTATGATGAAGCTTTAGCTTTTTTCACAGTTTTTTTAGGGAATGGTGTCAGAGCATTTGGGTGTATAAATTTGGGGTTTTTTGCTTATAACCTCAGCTCCTGGAATCAAGTGATTATAGCGGATGTTAAATTTTAATTTCTCGTTAAGAAAATTCATACCCTTCACAGTTGAGGGAGAGCTTCAAGACATGAATTACAAATTCCAATTGAAAAAAAAAATAAAATAAAAAAATGAGCCATCCTAAAAGCTGTGATTTCTTCATGTTGGGGTAAAAAATTTCTGAATGTTTCGTTTGGAACACAGTTCAGTAAAATTACACTAACATGGCCAAGCTGCCATATGAGTCTACAGATTGAGTCCCAGATCGTGTACGCTACAGAAATAATCAGAGAAAGGGGTTATGCTCACTATAGCATATATGCACATATTCCCAACTCAAACGCAACATATTAGTCACAGTGATTTAAAACTCAGAATTCAGCAAGCAGAAGGGAAGAATAGCAAAATACCAGCAAGATCCATTTGCAGTCTAAAAGTGACTGAAATATTTATTACCTAGAACACTTCATCTCTGAAAGTTTTTCTCCTAAGGCATACTGAAGATACACTCTTCTCACTTTTTATGCTATTAACATATCTTCAAGAAACACAAGCTTCTATGTAACAAAAAAGCTCAGAAACAGTTTCAAATTTCAGAGGAGAACCTGGGCTGGTCAGATTCTTCATCTTCAAACCAGTGGGCTATACATCAGTGTTCTACCTAAAAATCATCTTCACCTACCCCTCCTCCAATTTTCATACCACGCTGCACTTCTGACTTTCCTCAGTTTTGAAATATGGTTTCCTTTTTAAGAACAAACAAAATTTCCTAGTAACTGCAATAAACCCTCACCAGTTTTCACTACCCCACATAGACACACAGTGCACAAACTAAAGTGACTACATTTGTCATATGTTTTACACATATATGTTAAAAGCAAGAATAGCTTTTAAACTATCTGGAAAAGTGTCATCAATTCTTCAGAGGATAAAAAGTTTAGGAGTTATTATTTTCAGACCTGATTTGGAATAATTTGTTTCAGCCAAAAGATTTATTTCTCTACTCTGAAACACCCAATTAATTGTGGATAAAATTTATTATTCAACCTTTTCTTTCGATGCTTTGTCTTCTAGATTTCTCATACAAAGTTTGACCAATCCAGAGGGATTGCATGGACATTGTAAATAACTTATTTTCAACAAAGATTAAATTTGTTGCTTGGTTATTTTCTACAAACATTTCCCTTTTTGCAACACTCAGGAAGAATGTAACCTGAAATCTGCAATTGTTGAAAGAAGGAAAGAAGAAAAAAAAAATCACCTTAATGATGCTTAATTGCGACGATGAAAATACACCTAGTTAGCTACTTTTATTTCCATTTACACCTGGATATGCTGTAGAGAAAGAGCACAATTTAATATATAAAACCATTCTCATAACTAAAGATAGTAAGCAAACTGACATTCACACATGCAACCTACTTTATGATGAATCACAATTAGGATGTACAGTAAGTATTATTTCATTCTTTCCTCATTTTTTTGTAAGGTAATTGGTCAAAATGACCTTTAGTGAGAAGCTGAATAATCTTATACTGCTCATTTCAGGCAAAGTATCTTTCTTGTTAAATATCAACAGAAAAATTATTGATACTACTCAATCTGAACATTTAAAGTAAAAGTATGCAAAGGGACTGTCTGCCAGTGGTCACTTATTGTTAGTAGGCGCACTGCCAAGGACTGTGAAAGCCAAACCACACAACTGCTAGTGGAGTATTCAGGAACTCCAATCTTGATACAAGGCAGATCATGGTGCTGGTGACCTTCATCAATGGATTATGATAGTGACACACTCGAATTGTTCCATGGTTGCAACATTGTTAGATGACTGGTGTCTTGACAAGCCCTACCTTTCGAGGGAAATGAGTGACCTGTCATGACCTCAAGAAAAGAACATTGAGGAAAGGGCTCGTGGTGTGCTA
Organism: Psilopsiagon aymara; assembly: GCA_024733675.1. Taxonomy (NCBI): domain Eukaryota; kingdom Metazoa; phylum Chordata; class Aves; order Psittaciformes; family Psittacidae; genus Psilopsiagon; species Psilopsiagon aymara. The sequence goes on from JANRGW010044169.1 coordinate 40,318, forward strand.
ATAAGAGAAGGTTATGACATTTTCAGAGTGAAGGAGAAAGCAAATTAAGCTGAATATAAGTCAAATAAATTTGTGTTCACATGAGCACAGCTACATGTATTCTAAATTGATACATTTACACAGGGACACAAAGGAAATATTCTAATATTTTTTTTTTAGCTCTTATAAAGTTGAAATTTTAGTAAAAGTGAATGAAATGGCCAAATCCAGTTCTAAACTTTAAACAATTAAAATCGATTACAGATTTAATTCTTGGATGTGAAAATTTAAATTGGTGTTTTCAAAATAATATTTAACTAGTAGGCATAAGACCCTTGCAAAAAATGTGCAGGTATGCTTGCTGTCTTACAACCCAAGAAATAATCTTTGGTTTTATAACCTAAACAGATCACAGAGGTTTTGTTACTGTTCATGTGCTTTGTGCGTGATGCACAAATAAAGAAGGTCAACAACCTATTACTTTTTTTGAAGAACACTTACAGCAAAGATACCAGAATAGAAATAAACACTTGAAATTTTAGCTAGCTAGATGCATTTGCTAGATCTGTTACAGAGACAGAAGGACACAACATAGGGAAAATCAACAAAATGGTTAAGACAGTGACCTCATGAAGTAGTTAATCTTTGTTAGCATGCTTGCCCTCTAAATACCAAAAGAAACAGATGTCATAATATCCCACTTTCAGGCACCAAATTTGGAATCTGAATATGAAACTTGTCAAAGCTTTTCTGATTAACAGGTAGTCATCAAGTTATGTACTCCAGAATGTCCAGTGTCCAGGTCTTTAGTATTGGTATTTAAAGATACATGATCTCTTATCTTGAGCCTGGAGAGAACTGCTTATCTCTGCTCATCTCTGCTTATCCTTCTCTGATGTAAAACCTACACTTAAACTAGGCAGCTAAGACACAAAACTACTTTCTCCTGAAAGGCAAGATGGATACTGATGCCTTTTCCTCCTCTAATATATCCCACTTTATTCAAATGGTCTGAAAATTCAAATCTAGAAGACTATCTGTAAAATACCTTTTATGGAATAAAGACTAAAATATTAGTATCATCAAATCCCAGTTTGTTGGGTACTCTAAGATAAGTGGTTCTCAATCTGGTTTATGCTAAACTTACTCTGATTTGCTTAAATAACTACCTATCAAATGGAACTGAGGTTTGATTTGGGTTTTCCAACTGCCAAATGTATTCCATGTGTGTTACCTAGCTTGGAAATTATTACAAGTACTTTATTATATTCCAGCTCTCTTTTATGTAAAGCCTTTTCTAGTGGACATGCTCTAGATGTTTCGTCACTCCAAAGAAAGTAGCCAGATACATGCAACCTAAACACACTCATATCTTAAGCTATTTAGATACCAAAGAGTACATAAATGTTGGAATTAGGCTTCTGAAGTGCTCAAAGGTACAACTTCACTGAGAAGTATGCAGTCCCACTTTTTTATCCAGAGTCCTATTCCCTTTATCCTCCACATGGGATATTATTTTCTGGATTTTCAAGTACAAATGAATCAGCTAGTTACCTTGGAGAGTAAAACTGGAAGATCTCTAAAAGCCTGTAGCCAGCAAAATGTTAAGATATCATTCAGTCAATACGTCTCAGCACAGGAATAAAGTTAGCTGCATTAGAAAGACATCATGGATGAAGTCAAAGTGAATCAACCTCTGTTCATAATTAACACACTTAGGGGGAAAAAAAATAAAAATAAAATATTTATATTTCACACAGTAGAGAGATTACTGAGGGTAAGTATATTTCATCAAAATACACATAATTACATGTATGTAGTTTCCTTAAGGAAAATGGGGTTGCTACTGGAGCAACTGAAAGAAATTTGACCTTATAATGAAGCATGAGGAAAGCAGAAATAACGGAGCTACATTTATGGACCAATGCATACATACCCTTAAAATGTATGGGAAGCACATAGGAAGTTGAAAGAGGTAAATTCACAGTATTAGAAAGAATGAAAAGAAAATGTTCATACATTTAGCAAATCACAGAATTTTAAATCAAAACACTCATCATATTTTACAGGAATTTTTGGGAGCAATCACCTTCATCCAAATGAGTGATATTGGGTTCCACACAAGTATTAAATGTCGTAGAAACCCAAGATAAATATGGCTGATAGCACTGGGACATCCCATGGCTATAAGGGTTTGTGTCCTCATTTTGGCTGTGACAGAGTTAGTTCTCTTCATAGTAGCTAGCATGTGGCTATATTCTGGATTTTTGCTGGAAACAGTGTTGATAATTCAGTAGTGTTAATACTGAGCAGCGTTTACACAGTCAAGGCTCTTTTATGCTCCTCACACCAGACCACCGGCTAGTAGGCTGGGGGTGCACACTGAGCTGGGAGGGGACACAGCCAGGACAGTTGACCCCAACTGACCAAAGGGTTATTCCGCAACATGGCATCATGCTGAGAGTATAACAATGGGGAAGAAAAAGGAAAGGGGGGAACTTTGGAGTGATGGATTTTGACTTCCCACATATCTGTTACACATGATGGAGCCCTGCTTTCTTGGAGTTGCCTGAACACCTGCTTGGCCATTGGAAGTGATGAATGATTCCTTGTTTTGCTTTGTTTGCACGCCTGGATTTTGCTTTATCTTATTAAATTGTCTTTATCCCCACTCATGATTTTTTTTCACTTTCATTCTTCCAATTCTGTTGCCGATGCCACCATGGGAGAAGTGAGTGAGCTGCTGTGTGGTGCTTAGTTGACAGCTGGAGTTAAACCAGGGCAGTCTGTAACAAGTCCTTTAGAAAGATCAAGGTGGTGATATTACAGTCCACTCATGTGAAATCTGCAGCCTAACAATAATCCTCTAACTTTATTAGGGCCTCCAGGGGAGCACACACAGCAGATGGGAATTTCGTTTTGAATTCATTGCTGAAATTCAACAAAACGCTTAAAGAAGATGCAAGACTGTCCTTAAATGCTTAGCTAAATTGGTACACGTGAGATCCTCATCAGAGCAATACAGCTGGTGTGTCTGTTATGCTGCAAAGGGTCTAAGTATCTGAGTATTTATCAACATATGGTTCACTTCAAATCTTTAAATGCTGTGATTGTGGGGGGCAGGTTCACAGTTAAACAACTATAGCCCTATTCAAGTCACTTATTTGAACACCGTTTACTGCTGGGATGTATCTCTAGAAAAACCATTCTGAATTGATTTAACTAGCCTTGCATTCTTCTACTCCTTCACAAAGAGCTTTTGAAACTATATTTTTTAAACATGTTTGTGCATTTGTGCCAGACACACAGTTGTAGCAAAATGCTGACAATCTGGGTAGATTTGCCAAGATGATAAGGGCATCCTGTGACATGGAAAACACACTATATCTGGTATTACTAATACAGGATCACTAGAACCCTTTCTCACCTTAACTATTTTCTTGTACAGAGAGTAAAAGCACAACTCAACTGTTATTGAAACATAAGAGGAAATGGCAGCTAGCATTTGTCAACATAATAATATATTAATTTAAATATTAGAAGAAACTTTTTACATAGAATCATAGAATAGTTAGGGTTGGCAAGGACCTTAAGATCATCCAGTTCCAACCCTGCTGCCACAGGCAGGGACACCTCCCACTAAACCATGTCACCCAAGACTCTGTCCAGCCTGACCTTGAATACCGACAGGGATGGAGCATCCACAACTTCCCTGGGGCAACCCATTCCAGTGCCTCACCACCCTCAAAGTAAAGAACTTCCTCCTTATATCGAATCTAAAATTCCTTTGTTTAAGTTTAAACCCATTACCCCTTGTCCTTTCACTACAGTCCCTAAAGAAAAGCCCCTCCTCAGCATCCTTGTAGGCCCCCTTCAGAAGTTGGAAGGCTACTATGAGGCCTCCATGCATCCTTCTCTTCTCCAGGCTGAATAGTCCCAACTTTCTCAGCATTTTTTCATCCAGGAGGTGCTCCAGTTCCCTGATCATCCTCATGGCCCTCCTCTAGACTTGTTCCAAAGTTCCATGTCCTTCTTAAGGTGAGGACACCAGAACTGTAGACAATACTCCAAGTGAGGTCTCAGAAGAGCAGAGTAGAGGGGCAGGATCACCTTCTTTGACCTGCTGGTCACTCTTCTCTTGATGCAGCCCAGGATATGGTTGGCTTTCTGGAGTGCGAGTGCACAATGCCGGCTCACGTTAATTTTCCTCATCAACAAACACCTCCAAGTTCTTCTGTGCAGGGCTGCTCTCAATCTCTTCTCTGCCCAACCTGTAGCTGTGCCTGGGATTGCTCCGACACAGGTGTAGGACCTTG